>PVHP010005114.1:0-67063 GCA_004024765.1 Zapus hudsonius
TCTCTCTCTCTCTCTCTCTCTCTCTCTCTCTCTCTCTCTCTCTCTCTCTCTCTCTCTCTCTCATCTCTCTGCTTGAAAAATAAATAAAATATTTTTAAAAAGATGACTGGGGAAAGCATGGCATGAGCAGAGACAGGACACCACAATCTGCCTCAGCAGATGCAAATCCACAGCCAGAGAGTAAGCCAAGCTCTGGCAAGAGGGAGCTGGTTATAACACCCCTAAGCTGGGCCCCAAAAGCACCTCCTTCAGTAAGACTCCACCTCCCAAACTGCCACAGCTGGGGATCAAGGATTCAAAGCACAGGAGTTTGTAGGGATTTCATCCACCACATTATCTTTAGGGCAATAGTAGGCACATGCAAGGACACTGTGGTGCTAGGCCTACCTCTATATTTGCAGGACCTGAAAGAGAGTGAAAATGGGAGATATTTAAGATTTCTATATCATAATTGCAAGCCATTAAACCATCTTTATCCTTCCCTTGGTAAGTACCTTCATAATAATTTTCAAATTGAAATTCTCCTTAATGTAGCATCTCAAAAGGAGAGGCAGAGAAGGCATCCAGGCACCGCCTCCATTTCTCACCCCTAGTTCTTCCCTGTCTCTAAAGCATTTGCAATGCATATATTGAGAACTCCTCAGCTCACTGCCCAAAGCCTGATTCATTCTCTGTGCATCTACATAGCTACAAACCACCACCTCTCAGGTTATCTAACTTCATATAACCATAGTAGAGAGAGTCCCACCTTATAAGGCACTAGAAGCAGTTTCAGGCCTGGTTAGAGTCCCAAGTCTATGGATGATGTCTCCTGATTTCTTAACTCACAGTTCTATGGAGAAAGGAAGAAAACCTCAATACAACAAGAATCTTAAAAGTATGAGAGCAAGAACCATGCCTGATCCCACCCTAACTCCCATATGACTGAGGCTGGGTTTAAGGGCAGGTCTACTGGAAAGTTAGTGTTTTGATGACACAGGCAAGTTGCATAGATGAAAAATGGGAAATGAAAGTGAATGGTGCTAAAGAGGCCCTCTGATTCTTTGCCAAGACTTTTATAGCTGTAGAAATGATAGGATGCATATAGCTTAAGAGCTTTAATATTGACAGGATCCTCTTGAACAAGTAGGGCACAATATATCCTCAAGTTATTTGATGTCACCGGATTGACATAATATGAAAGGCAGACGTAGTATATGAAATTATTCAATACAGAACTTGCCTTGTCAAATACCAGGTACGTTAATGTGGGCCATATATGGATAGCCATGACAATTTACAAGAAAAATGACTTCATTTTCATCTTTCAATATCTGATTTTTTCATTGCTTTTCATTCAAAAAAAGCAAACATTGACTGCCTAGATACTTTTAAGATCATTTTATTATCTTCACTAGGTTATAGTCTAATTGATAGTTTAGGCAGAACTTCAGTGACAGAAACAACTAACTTTCACTTTTTAAGATATAGAGGGTTTGCATAGAAGCAGTTATTGTAATTACATATGTGTGCTCATGTTTAACTCTACAGCAGTATGATAAAAGTTTCAATATAAGTACCACAAGTAATTTCAGAATAAAATGATGTCTTTATTTTAATTGAATGTTATATTTCAACATGTCTTATATAGATAATTATATAGCCTGCTGAAATTTCACTTTAATTCTAATATTGGGCACACTTTTGGAGAAATTTAAAATGTTATACTGATACAAACATGTGTGCACACACACACACACACACACACACACTTGCTAAATTTAGTAGGATCATTGTCAGAGCGACATTTGTTTCCTTGTTAAAGCCATGCTAAAGACTGAGGGTAGAGAGTTCCAGTTGAAATAGTATGGGGACACCTCTGTACTCACCCTCTCCCTTCATTGCATGCCAAACACTGGCTTTCTTTTAATTAATTTGAGTAAAAAGAGAAAATTCAGTAGGCCAGTATTATTGACATTAATGAGGAAGTACTAGCTGACAGAATGGGATTTAGCTTTAGGAAATCCCACCAAGAAGCAGAGACTCCCTAGAGAATCCTGGGAAGACTGTATGACTACGGACATCCATTGATTGCTACTACAGGCTCTTGTGACTCAAAATGGGACTGGTTGAAATTTATGAAAAGAGCCTATGCACTCCCAAATCTATTCCTCCTCTGCCTGACAGCACTATGGCCAGAACCTGTGGGTAGGCTGAGATACTGTGTTCAGAGAGACCAGGTCCTTCACCAGGGATTCCCAGGCTCAACAGCATGAGGCCACCACCTGTGGTGCTGAGATGAGTTACTGAAGGCAAAAAGACTAGGTGAGAAGCTGTGGGCTGAGTGGACCAAGGTCCTAGTCCCTTTCAGGACCTCTTACCCAGCTCCACTTCGGGATTTTGGTACTCAAGCTTAGACATTCGTGGAGGTCAAACCATGAATGGCATCACTGTGGGGCACTACATGACCCAAGGAGTGCAGAAATCCAGTAATTCTTGACACCACAGTGAAACAGCTTTGTTTAGTCATTTTGTGCTATCATCTTGTAAGCCACAGTATGTGACTTGAGATGAAGCTGCAGGAAACCAAGAAGAGAGAAAGTCTCATACATAAAGAGACCAAAAGAAGTTAACCACCTAAGAAGAAAGTGAAGAAAACAGATTGGACTGCAAGCAGATGGAAAGCATGAAGTGTGTGGTCTTGCAGATATTTGAAAAGATTGTATCCATAAAGCTAATATGACATACTATAAAATAAACAATTACAAATAAAATACTTCTAAATGAAGAATATGATCAAAGAAATGAATCAAGAGGGGAGATGAGAAATTCTTCCAAAGAAACAACAGAAGGATGAATGAAAGAAAAGATATAGAAGGCAAATTGGAATAAAAGTTTCAGTGTTCAAATAAAGTAGTTTCATTTAAGAATGAAAGATCACAAGACTTAAGTCAAAAATTGCTTTTAAAGACAACATTTCCAAGAACTGAAGTCTTGTCAAAGGTGGAAGAAAACGGGTGTCACACCATATTATGTTCATGATATAGTGTGATAAACAAAGAGGCAGGGCATGTGGGGAGAGGGAGAAAGGGAGAATATACACAGAAGTGTGTAATAACTGAGACCTTATCTTCTGTAAAAGGAAGCCAATCAATATCACCTTTCAGAATACCAAAATGGAGATGTATGAGATTGTTATCATTTACATCTGGAATGGTCAACATCATTACCAGTTGAGCATTGGTGATGTTATCACTGGCTTCTAAGGTCGAGAAGGGTACTCGTCAGCTATATGTTGCCTCTAAAAATACATGCATCTTATTATTAGTGCAATTAAAAGCCTAATTTTTGAGGAATAAAAGTAATTTTAAGTAAATGCAGTGAATCATAATCCCCACAGAGGCAGTCTTGTAGAGAGGGGCTAGTGTAGCTGGACACTGGCCTCACTCATGGCAACTGCTAGAGAAGTTAGACCTGTCACTGGATAACGGCCTCTGAACATAAGAGTCCACACCTAAACAAGTCTGAAAGAGGCTTGTATCTACATCCTCATCTGGATCAAACCTACTCCCAAATGAATGAGCTAAATATGACAGGCACCAAACTCCATCTGAGAAATAGTCTCACAGAATGGAATTTGCCTGCTTCTAACCCCAAAAGTGTCTTAAAACACTTGGTTTAGAATATGTTTTTTCAGTTGAGTTTGAAATGTAGATTGGATTTTTTAAAATAAAATTATATAGGTGTTAGTTTTTGAGTACACGTGTGTGTGTCTGTGTCTGTGTCTGTGTGTGCCTCTGTGTCTGTATGTCTGTATGTGTCTCTGTGTGTCTATGTGTGTCTATGTGTGTGTGTCTGTGTGTGTCTGTTTCTCTCTCTCTCTCTCTCTCTCTCTCTCTCTCTCTCTCTCTCTCTCTCTCTCTTTCTCTCTCTGTCTGTCTGTGTGTGTGCAGGTGGTTGTGTCTATGTGTGCCTGTGTGAAGGCCAAAAGAGGGCATCAGTTGTCTTCCTCGGTCACCTGACTTAGTCCCTTGTCTGGGACTCTCTAACCCTGGGGCTCTTGGTTTTCCAGATCCTCTGACTGGCCAGGGAACCCTGTGTATTCTCCTGATGACAGTGTTCCCAGTGTTGGGAATATAGACCTGCACCACCATGTCTGGCATTTTTAAATAACTTCCAGAGATGGAATTCAGGGATTCTGAATGCCTTACCTCTCTATTCTTCAGCATTAGGGCAGAAGAAAATTGATCAGGGCAACTTGCTATGAAGTGACCTTGATTCTCATATACCTTACCTCACAGGTCAGGTAAGGCCTGGCTTGAATCCATCACTCATCTCTGCAAAGGTACCAGGAGCTTTGCCTCCAACAGAACTGTGTTAGTAGTGTGTATTTCTGGAGAATGAACCAAAGTAACTCCTTGTTCATGACAAATCAAGGGTGCTTGATTTGCCTGTTACATACCCAGTGCTCTTTGGAAGCAAGCCTTGGAAGCAATTTTTCTTTTCTGTTACTTCTTAAAAAATTTTATTTGAATGTGTAAAAATTAAAACAAGGGGTTTTGAGATAATGGCTGACACCAGCCAGGAGATGAACCATCACTATCTCTTTATCTAGGGCCCAAATGAAACCGTAGAGGAAGTAGTGAAATGAGCAAGAGAGCTGTCTCCACAGCAAGTCAGATAATCTATGCAAGGGCAGTGGAGACAGACACTAAGGATACTCAAAATAGTCCATAGCAGAAACCCAGAGACTCTTAACTACTCAACAGTAAAGCAGATTTAAAACTCACCCACCATGGCTCAGGGGATTTTGCAGAAGAGGAGGCAGATAGATTATAAGAGCCATGGTGTGTGGGGTAATATCCAGAGACATTGCCCATCTCCAAATAATCCTGGCTACTACTTGCACAGTTCACAGCCCTCCATCCCATGGACTATTCTAGCAATCCCTTTGAGGGGGGCCCTCAGGGGATTGCCAGAGGGGAGGAGGCAAAAGGGGTACCAACACAAGACTTGTTCATACAGTGTTTCTAATTATTAACAATAATTAATTTTTTAAAAATTTAAAAAGAAGGAAAATATGAAAAAAGAGGTTTTCATGAAGAAAAGCCAGTGGGAATCTTCCTGGACAAGCCAGTGGAAGTAACGTTTGTATCAACCCCCAGTCTCTTGTTAGTGCTTATGAAAGAGAAAAACATTGACTCATGATAAAGACTGAAATGTAGTCATTATAAATTGTAACAGTTGCTTTGTGAAGGCCAAGGTAGAAAAGAAGACAACCATGTCATTGTGCTCCTTAACCTTGTGTTTGAATTGACTCCATAGTAGTTGCAGTGTTTGAAATTTCTAGAATGTGTAGATGAAAATATGACTAGGGATAACGTTGATCATTTTAATTCATTCATTTATCACAATTCATTTGATTAATAAATGTTATACTCTGAAGAATGGCCAGTAATAATTCAATTTTAAAAATCTTTAAAGTTTACCACTTAATGGGAAATATATGAGGATCCAATTTTCTTTTTTCTCAGTAGTTCTTACAAGCACATATAAGTCATTTAAAAATTTTTTTCTGGATAGCATTTAGAGTCAACTACAGAGAGAGAGAGAGAGAGAGAGAGAGAGAGAGAGAGAGAGAGAGAGAGAGAGAGAGAGAGAGAGAGAGAATGATCAAGATCAAATGATCTAGGGGGAGGAGCTTCTGTAAGGTGCTCTGTACATAAGCATGTTCCTTACAATGTCTTTTGTATTGAAAGGTGAGAGGTGTTTGCCCTGGAATCATTAAGAAAAATGCAAATACATTTTATCTTAAAAAGTGGGCCAAAACAAATCCATCATCCACAAGTTAAAATGTAAACTTTTACACCCATAGTTCTTCAGCTTCAAGAAGCATTTCCTGAGCATACATTTTGTAATAGCATGTATTTACAGTTATAACAGAATTGAGCAGTGTTCTGGCAGTAAACCACAGCCAGCTATGAGCTCCAGGCTCCCTTAGTTCACTTGAGCATTTTCCCTTTTTGTTCTGTATTAGTTTTGATATAAAAGTATTGTCATATATTCATTATAATTTTGATGAGTTTTATGAAGACATTCTCATACACACAAGAATTATCATATAATGTGACTGTACTCACATACCTTTCTCCCCACTAGAGCCCCCATTATTCCGATTTGTTCCTCCAGAATCTCACTTCTTCAATCACATCCCATGATTTTTAAATCTAGGTAAATTCTAGGATCAACAAATGAGAGAAAACTTGAAATATTTGTCTTTCTGAGCCAGATTTATTTCACGTAATATAATGATCTTCCATTACATCCATTTCCCCAGGAAGGACATAATTTCATCTTTATGCCTAAATAAGACCCATCATTCGCATATAGACCGTATTCTGTTGATCTGTTTGTTGACAGACACTTGAACTTGCGGCATAAGGACTATTGTGCAATGAACAGATATGTAGGCATCACTGTGCTATGTTGGTTTAGTCCTTCAGCAGTGCTATAGCTGCGTTATATGGTAGTTTAAAAATTTTTTATTGACGGAATAAAATATCAAGTTTAATTTACCAAAGAAATTTCTATTTGGCAAAAAAATATTGTAAATACCAGGAATTCAACACTTCGCTTAGTGACTGATCAACACATGTTCACTGGGGACTCTGTACAGTACGCTGCCAGAGTAGGAAATGACTCTCATGCCCTAAAACATGCTTCAGAAGACATTTCCACTGAATGTTTCATTGCTTTTGTTCTTACCATTATTTCACCCTACCTTTGTGTTACCAGATTGAACCAGATTGGTACCAGAGACTCATAGCGATATGTGCAGAGGGTATATGAAATCACGATAGTTTCCACAGTCTCTTGTTCTGTTGATTAATATAGTGTCACACAAAACAAATATATGTGAGTATGTACATATGAATATGCATATATAAACACAAGCATGTATAAACATATGCATGTAAACACACATGCACATGAATTAATTTTACAGATAAGCAAACCATCAACAGAGTTAATAGACAACCTTAGGAATGGGAGAAAATCTTCTCCAGCAATAGCTCTGAAAGAAGTTTAAAATCTAGAATTTACAAAGAAATTAAGCAATAAAAAGATCAAGCAACCCAATACAAAATGGGGCAGTGAATTGAACAGATAATTATCAAAGGAAGACATAGAAACGGACACTAAACAATTAAAGAAATATTCAACATCTTTAGTTATCAGGGAAATGCAATTTAAAACAAAAATGAGATTGGATCTCACTTCACAAAGCATCAAAAAATTCTGGTCTGGGTAGATTGCTCAGTAGTTAAGAAACTTGCTTGCAAAGCCTGGTAGCCCAGAGTTTGATTTCCCACTACCATGTAAAGCCCAATGCCAAAGGGGTGCTTGAAGCTTGACTTTATTTTCAGTGGCAAGAGGCCCTGGATCACCCATATTTATATTCATATTATCTCTCTCTCTCTTTCAAAATATATAAGTGAAAATATTTTAAAAATTTGAATGACAACAAATACTGGCAAGAATGTAGGGAAAGAGAAGCCCTCATTCACTGCTGGTGGGAGTGCTAACTTGTACAGCCATTATAGAAAGCAGTGTGGAAATTCCTGAAAAAGATGAAAATTGATCTACCATGGATCCAACGATAGCACTCCTGGATATATACCCTAAATACTGCACTCTTTACTACAGAGATACTTACTCAGCAATGTTTGTTGTTGTTCTATTAAAAAATCTTTTTATTGACAACTTCCATAAATTCAGAAAATATACTATGATCATAACACCCTCCCTTTTCCTCTTCCCAAGTGCTTGGTAGAGGAAAAGAAAGCCAGGGTCAGAGGGGCCCCTGTTCTCTGGGCCATTGGGTTCCTTCTTACCACTTATACATGAATTACAAATTTCAGAAACACTAGCACATGATGGACACTCCAGCAATGTTTTTTGAAATGGAAGACCTTCTGTGTGAAATGTGCATTTTCAATTATGGAATTGGCAGATGCCTCTATCTAGCTGGTAGTTCCCCAGATCAACTCTGGGGAGAAGAATAAAGGATGTTTCCTCCTTATTTTCTTTTTTATTTAGTCATCTAGCAATGAAGTTAAAATTGAAAAGTGTGCATTTGGTAAACCACCAATTTATATAGGCTATTAAAATACCACTAAAATAACTTTGTAATACAGTAACCAGGTGATTTCCTTCAATTATTTTTGTCTAGTTGTGGCAAAAATGTTACCTAAAACAAAGAAAAATAAATAAATCAACAAATAATTAAAACAGATAACAGTCTTCTGAGGTCAACCATTTGTCACCAAATATTTTTGACATGTGCACATGAGTCCCAAGGAACAGCTGCAGCCCTACCACCACCATGAGGCCAACCAGCTGGCAGGTGCCAAGGGCTGGCAGTGTTTGGGGTTGGCATGTGACTAATGGCCAAAATTATGATGCATTTATCAGGCCTTTAATGAAGTGTTGTCTATTTAACTATAGGCAGAACGATCACCATTTTGAAGACGAAGACTGTAGTCAATTGTCAGTGGCCTCTTAATAAATGTTTATTAGTTCCGATGCAAAGAGAATCAGCATTACTTATCTTTGTCAGACCCTATTTGATGAAATGTTTCTTTTTCCTAGTTTCATGCAAGTTCCCCTTTCACAGATATGTCCCTTTGTATAAAACATCCATGCAAGAACTAGGGACGTAGCTGAGTGGGTAAAAGTGCTTTCCCTGGCAGCATGATGACCTGAGAGCCTGATTCACCCTGATTTCTATCCTCAGAACCCATGAAATCAGCTGGAGGTTGTCATGTCCATCTGTAACCACAGTCCTGTGGGGAGCAGAGACCAGAGCATCCCTGGGGCTCACTGACCAAAACTCAATAGGCAGCAGCTCTCTGTTCAGTGAGAAACTCTGTCTGGAAGAAACACATGGATGAATGAAGGAGGATACCTGATGTTCTCTGGTTTCTGCACACCTGAACACAAGTATTACACTTTTGCACACACACTGAATACACTATGCATACACACAAGCCACACCACACCACCCAGACATGAACACACACTCTTTCCTAGTCCTCACTAGTTTTAGGAGTCCTGAACAAAGAACAAAGACACTTTGGTGGAGAGGAAGTGTTTCTTTCTGGTCTTCTCCTCACATTTGAAAAAGTGTCAGCTGACATCAGTTTTCCCACTATTTTTATTTAAGCACATTTATTTTATTTCTCAGAAAGCCTTTTCATGGGGCCAGTGGGACTCTAGGATCTGTGAAGCTGCCTTGGGGTTGTTTCTTCCTCTCTGACTCCCAAACCATTTAGTAAGATTTAATCGCCATTTGGAATTCGCGTGGTCTTGCTCTCTTGCTGGTCTGGTGCAACTATTGCCATTCTAGGTAACACGATTTATAGATAGCCAAAGCTAAAGGCTGTGCTGTTCAAAATTGAGTTTATGCCCCAACACAGTTTCTGGGTTCTCCTCAAGGTTGTGAGACAAAGTCCCAGAGAGCTCCTTGTTTGCCTGGCATATACCAGGGCAGTGACTGGTGTGGAGTAACATCCTAGAGCTGGGCTGCCTGGCTCCCTGCTTCCAGGAATGCCAAGCAGGGAACATGCTTTTTCAGGCGGCCAAGTTTGGAAGTCAGTTGGCTTCTGGCAGTCAGTAGGGGGAGGGGGAGGCAAGGGAAGCCAGCGAGTCCTTGGGTGATCTTCAGTCCAAGGGCTTCTGTAATAGCAGTCAATGAAAGCATTTCCTTTACCCAAGCAGAGTCAGGTAAGAGGACAGCTGAGTAAATCAGCTTCAGAGGAGGGGCGGAAGCTCCCTGGGAGGGAGGGGTGGAGGGAGGCCTGGGAAAGCAGGCCATTGGAGAGCTTACCCAAGGCATCTGCCAGTGGGACTTCAGAGGAATGTGAAACCAAACCATTTTTAAGTTAAAGATAGACACAGCACACACCAGGATCTAAAGGCTGGGTTGTTTAAATCCTCTCTCTCCCTAGAATTCCAGGGAGTTCTGTGAGATTCTCTGGGGTGATTAACAATTTGGTTCAAGTCTGTTTTCAGCCAAGGTGTGTTCTGGAGTCTCTGGAATGAACTGTGCCTGCTGTAGGGTAAGTGGAAGGACAGGCTCTAAGATGCTATTTCTCTGGGATGATGAATATTGAATGTAGTTTTGGACTGGTATGAATGAAATAGTAACCATGAAGTTTTTGCTGTGTGTGGATGTAGCTTGTTTGCCTTTCTGGAGAAAGTTGGCATTATCTATTTTGTGTGGCAGAATGAAATCATATTTTCTAATATGATGATATTTTCTAATATGATGATAAACTCTGTTTTGAAGCTTACATGGCAGGGTGTTACTTTAGTTTTGCCTGTAGCCTTGCTTATGGAGTTACACCACCGGGAGTTAGTTACCTGTCACAAAACAGACTGAATATCAGTGTTCATTTTGCCCTTGATTAAAAAAACTACTGTGAGATGGAATGCAATTTCTCTAGCATGTCACTGTCTTTTTCAAGTCTAAACAATGAAAAAAGAAGTTTCAAGACAAAAAAAAGGAAAGGTTTTCTTAAATGGTAGTCTAAAAGTGCATAAAAATCACTAGAAAGTATTATATCTATTAACATGAGCAGAGAAAAAGCAGTCAATTCTCACCAAAAAAAAAAAGAACAATTTATTAATGGCATTATATTTTGGTGTAACCTCATTAATTCCAAGCAGGTTCCCTGCTCTAAAAGAGCTCATGTTTGCTAAGAGAATGGAGGCGTTCTAATGAAATGAAACGGGATTTCCAGAAGAGGAGGGAAAGAAGAGTTCTGAGTTTTTGACATTCAGCATTTAAAGGATTTAAAAACGCTTTTTCATGAAGAGAGGATGACAAACTTAGCTCTTCCCATTTTGCCCATGTATAGGTTTTGTTTTCTCGTCTGGTCGGCTGACCTCTCTCCCTCTCCCTTTCTCTTCTCTCAGTGACAGCTTTTCCAAACTTGCACAGCATTCTTGGCAATAAATGCTGTCCATAATAGTCACAGAGCATGGTGTGAATTGGAAATTCTCCTTTATATGGGGAAAATAAATGTGCTGACGCTCTTGCTACAGAATGTGGAGCCAGATGATTGGTGAATGTGACTGGCCAGGGTTAGCTCAGACCAGACTGAAATGACGGAGGTTAACTACACATGGCACAACAATGAATGACTTTCCTGATTCCTTCACTCACCTTTGATGAGGATAAGCTGTGAGCTCCTCTAAGATGAGACATGGACACTGTCATGATAAAGCCAATGGCGTTCACAGCCAAAACAAAATGTATAGGTTTGATCTGCCCTCCCTTGCCGGCCCACTTCCCACTCCTGCCCTCTTCTCCCTTTAGATCCTTGAGGAATAACACTGATCAGTGCTCAGCATCTCTCCTCGAGATGAATCAGACAACAGCAACAGTGTTTTAAAGTCAGCATCCCAGTCTTTGGAACTATTTGCAGTTCAGAACAAATAAGCTTCAAAGAACTTAGGCAGTTTGTTAAATCATGCCTAACCTTTAGTAATACTTATAGTTAACCCATTAAATTATAAAAATTGAAGCTAATCTCCCTTTTGCTATGAACAGATGGTACTTTGTTAAATTTTTCCCAATCATATCAGATGGCTGGTGATATTGTGTTACTGGCTGTGTCCTAAATTAGCATTGTCATTAAGGGAAACAAGCAGAAATTGTAGGAAGCTTATGAATGTGCACACCTTTACATAGTACACACAGACTTATGCAAACACCTTTACACAGAACACACACAGACTCATGCAGATAAACCTCTTGATTAATTAGGAAGTCTCTGATCCAGTTTCAAAGGTAAATGAAAATTATATTAGGCTTGTTATGTTGGGTTTTAGGGTTTGATTTCACTGTTAAAAACATATAAAAATTAAAATCCTAATATGTAAGAATTTTAAACTATGTGGTCAGACAGTGTGACCAGGAAATAGGATAACTTTTCTCTACTACTGCTATGTAATTGTGATAGTTCTTTGTTCCATAATGAGATTAACTGCCAGACTTTTAATCCTGTGAACATAGTCAAAAGTTTGTCTTATAATATATGTCTATTAATATCACAAGTGTGATTGGGTTCGTTCTATTATTATTACTTCTTTCATTTCTCATTCATGGTGTCCTGTTTCCTCAGTATTTTATATATGTCTTCATTTCACATTAAAATGTATTTTAAAAAATATTTGTAGAGCCAAGCATGTTATTATAGCACTTGCCTATAAAAACAGAACTATGGAGGTAGAAGCAGAATGTGCAAGTTCAAGATAGTGTGGTCTACCTAGTGATTTCCATGCCAGCCAGGGCTATTTACTAAGGCCCAGGATATAAAAGAATTGATTGATTAGTTACTTGTAAGAGTAAGTGGAGACTAATGATGATGGTGTCTTCTTAAGTGAAGTCTTTGGTTTGCACCTGCCAGGCATCTGGGTACAGCATTGTAAATCACCTTAGACACAGCATAGTTTGGGCTTCTTCCACTGCCAGTGACAGAGGCAAGTAATACTCACCACAGTGCCAAGGACTTTGACTTCTCCGTGAGCCATGCCTGGATGACTGGAGCAGCTGTTTCCTCCTCTTTTTATCTTGAAAGTCATATGCTCAGTGACAAATACTGAGCCTGTAAAGTTGAACTTCTCTCTGACTTTGAAACTTTCCTCTTTTAAATTATCACTATTTGATTAGCACTTTGCTATTATTTCTTTGTCATGTATTTTTCCTATCTCCTGGGTGTGTAAGTCCAGATTATGTCATGAATGTTACAAGCATATTCACACTACTCTCTTTAGAGTCATTTTTCTTTAAAACAAAATCTCTCATTAGACAGTTGACAATTGTTGGTGACCTCAGGCATATATTCTGATTTATTTTCATTTCTAGCTGTGACTTGATTTAGTAAGCATTTTTGGAGAAATTTGAGTGTTCTTTCTTAAAGATTCATGTTTTCCAACTTGATATGAGCTGTCCACAATACTTGGCAATTCTTTTATTTGTCCTTATCTGGTCACGTTCCTTGAAAAGCCCTTAAATCTCTAATCCACCCACCACCATCACTTCAGTTGTTGGCCTTGAGACTTATGTCATTCTCTTGCCCTATACTCAGTATCACATTTAAGCACACACACACACACACACACACACACACACACACACTAAATATATAATATAATAATATCTATTAACTGAATAATATAATTTATATATATATAAACCTCTCTCTATATAAACTCTCTCCTGCTTGAAGTCTCCAATCACACTGTCACCACTCCAGCATACATCTCCCCTACCTGAACAAAAATATCTGTCTCCTAAAATCAGAGCTGTCAATAATTAAAATTTTTCAGCAACTCACTATGCGCTTCATAATAAAGCTCCATTTCTGTCACATTCTGCCAGGTGTGATTCAATGTCCACCTGTATCTCTACCATTTTTTCTCTCCTTTGTTGGCCATCATCAACACTCACACAGAGAAGCTACATCCCCAAAATGCTATATAATCTCAAACTCTATGTGAGTTCACATACTGATTTCTTTTATCTTTTTCCACAATGCCTATCACTCCTCAGCTTTCACCTCAGAAGTCACCCTTACTCTATTTCCTTTAATTGTATAGTTTACCTATTATTCCTGGAGTTCTTAATGACATGATGTGTCTTAATTGTGCTGTGTTCTCTGTAACTGGTACACCAAAACAAATCATTTGTTATTTTTTAATATTTTATTTATTTATTTGGAAGTGAGAGATAAAGAGGCAGATAGAAAGAATGGGTGCACCAGGGCCTCCAGCCACTGCAAATGAACTCCAGACACATGCAACACCTTGTGCATCTGGCTAAAGATCAATGAAGTGCACTAGATATAAGAAGTGCAGTTTCCTGTGATTGCATACAACCTCCAAACTAATGGTGGAATACGAAGCTGTTTCTTCTCATGTGTGCAATGTAATCATCACATGTTGGTGGAAGGCTTTCTCCACATTTCTGCTTCCATCTGGAAATGACCTATGTTCCTATGTTCATACTTCCTTGCCATGTGGTGACGCTTAACTACAATTGAGTGAGAGACACAATTCTACCACATGCCTGAAAAGAGAAAGGACTGGAAATTTTGGGAACAGTTCTAATACAATTCCATATGAAAAACAGCCTTGATAACAAGCAAGCAGGCTACCTGCAATCTGATGCCACCATCGTCCTGCCTGTGTACACCCTTTGACACTCATCTTCACCAAGACCCTTTGACTCTGTATGTCTCCGTTATTTCCAGCATCTGTAACTATTTCTCTAGAGCAAAATGCCAGGATATTACCTATCCTCATGTCAGTTCCTGCCCATAGCAGTTCTCAGAATTAAAAGGAGTCCCTTATTAGGGCAATTCTTACAGAATGTGGAGATAAGGTGTGAAATGTCCACTATCCAAACTAAAACCTCTTCATATGGAGTAGAGAAATTAATAAAAAATAATTGAATGCAAATGTAATCCCTAGCCCCCACTTTTGCTGGTAGTCAAAGTAAAAATACCGGGCTTGGAGAAAGTAGCACAGAGGAATGATATTATATTAGACTTGCTTGGCCTTTAAGAACATTTCTATCATTGATACTATAAAATTGCTTAGCCTTTAGCTTTGAGGACTAGCAAGATAAATCTGGAATTCACAGATTAATGGGACACTTAAAAGGTTTTTAAAAATAAGCCAATATCTCAAGATTCTTTTGAATATAATTTAAATGAACAAATTTAATTTCTCTTCTTTGGATCAAAAATTCTGGGAAATGCTTTTGAGGGGTGTATAAATATTCCAGATCAAGTAAAAGACTAAATATTTTATTTCTGCCTTAGAGACTTAGGCCAAGATTAACATTGTGTCAATTCATAGATAGCTAAATAACAGACATGCTTGGCATTCTGTTTTTGAATAAATATATTTATTGTTAATAAGTAGAAACACTGTATGAACAAGTCTTCTGTTGGTACTCCCATTTCCCTCGTGCCTTCCCCCAATCCACTGAGAGCCCTCCTCAATGGGATTGCTGGGACGCTTCAGGTGTTATTGTTGTTGTTAAGGGGGGCAATGTCTCTGGATATTCTCCCCAACCATGGCTCTTACAATCATTCCTCCCCCTCTTCTGCAAAGTTCCCTGAGTCATGGTGGGTGAGTTTTAAGTCTGCTTTACTGTTGTGATTTTAAGAGACTCTGGATTTCAGCTTTGGACTACGTTGGGTATCCTCCATGTCTGTCTCCATTACCCTTTCATAGGTTGTTTGATTTGCTGAGGAGGTGGTTCTTTTGCTCTTTTCCTCACTTCCCCAAAGGTTTCCTTTGGGCCCTAGATGATGAGTTAGGAGTGGTTCATATCCTGCCTGGGTGTCAGCCATCATCTCAGGTCCTGATAAGGAATTGAGTTGTCCATGGTTCTAGCTGCCTTCTGAAAAATACAAAGAGAATCTGCTATGGAGAATGAGGTCAGTATAGGTTAAATGGGACAAATGTTAATTTGTCGAATTTTTAATGGCTGTAGCCTCTCTGTAGGCTCATGGTTAATGTGGGTTTCCCCTTGGAGTCCGGGTTCTTGGTCTCCATAAGAATTTGCCTTGGATCCCAGTTCCAACTAAGGGTTCCTTGCCATTGAGTGGATCTCTTAGCCAATCAGAGTGCCTTGATTATCTGCCTAGGTTAAATGCCACTATTGCAAGGTACTTCTTGACTTGCTGGTCTCTGCCTTCTTGCAGTGTCCTCTGCATTCTCAGACCATCGGTAGCTGTCTCAGTGTACTCTGATTTCTCCGAATTTCGACTGTCACTGGCCAATTTCCCCTGGCAGCTCATGTAGCACCTTATAGCACTACACAGGCTGCCTACTGTCTAGGAGCTGACTTCCTTTTCGGATCCAGAAGGGTCTCTTGGTGTTGTGTGACAGCAGCCTGTGGTACCTTCAGCAATAGGGTCTTATCTTTTACTTGAGGCTGCTAATCAAGAGCTTTGACATAAGCTTGCCTTGTTTTAGGGACCTTTTAGACCTCTCAATCAACAGCTCAGTGTGGGAAGTAACCAATTTCTCTCTTTCTCTTTCTCTCTCTCTCCTTCTTTCTCTTTCTAACTCCATGATTAAATTAGTTTAGAAACCACAGGATTAAGAATGTCAAAGTAGCCAGGTAAGGGAGATATGAGGGGAGAGATAATTGCATAACAAGAAAACTTATTTTGTTAAATTTTAATATTGTAGTTCATACAATAATTTTAGAACATACAGTTAAGAAGTTTAAAGGACTTTTATAAATATTAACTATTTGCTAATTCATTTTAATTCTTTAGCTAAAAGATGTTGACTTTAAAGTCCAACAGAAATAAAATTTTAAATTGATAAATCATCCATTAATATTTCATTTTATTCATATATATAACTTGTGAAGCTGGTGTATTCTTCAGAACCCATAACTAAAACATGATTTGCCCAATTTTACCCATTTTGTTTGAAATTCTAAAACTTTTTTTTCCATTTTACAATGTCACACATTATTAATTTCATTTCCTTTTGAAGATCTTGTGAAGAGAAAAGCCATCTTGAACTTCAACTTGTTAATTTGGTTCCTTGAAGTTCAGAAATTGTTTTCAAAATGAAAATCCCTCTGTAAAAGTTGCCATTATGAAAATTTTCCCAAGCAAGAAAGGTAATAAATGAACAAAGAATACAGTGGCCACAAAAAATGAACCAGTTTATCCCTTAACTTTTATGCTTTGAACAAATTAACTCCATTCATAGGAAATCCGAAGAAATGGGGTTCACCCACAAGTATCAGAACGGGCCGGTGAGACAGGGCAGGGCTGAACTTTATCACCTGTCTCCTCTAATAAGATTATTCTGCTTTTCATTCATTAGCAATTTTAAGTCCTTGCTGCCAATTTAAAATATGAGATAAATCAATAACTTGGGAAATAGACTTTCTTTTCATACCATAGAGAGAAGTCATTTAGTCAAAATTGGAGGAAACATTATTTTTTAGCACTCTGATTATCTTTTGCTTGTATTTCTCCTTGGGGTAAGAGTAAGATCCAGAAAGTACCTGCACATGCTCACTGTGGGAGGATATGAAGATTTCTTTGAGCACTGTAGGGTTCTTCCTTAGCCACTCCTAGAGCCTCTTTGTAGACCTATACACAGTAGCACCTATTTCTCATTTACCTAATTATAAAATCGATTATTTCCATGTTCTGAAAATGCCTAGCATTTAAAACTGGAAAGGTGGAAAATTTTCTGTGCAACCATTTTCTAAATACCAGAACATAAATTTAAGTTACTTAGATTTACAGCGTTATAATCTCTCTTCTAAAATGTCTTGAGGGAAGCATTTAACTTAATGAGGCAGAGGGTCCTGGCGTGAAAGTTACATTATATTTTCCATTGCACAGGGTAAATTATTGCTTCAGTTTTCTATACAGTACCCCTGTGGCCTTGAAGTTACAATGCAGCTTCCAGAAAAGCCTGGTTTTGTCTTAAGTAATAACTTATTCTCTGTGAGTATGCTTTCTGATAATTACCTACCACATTTCTCACAGCAGGCAGAATTTCTTGAAGGTCATTCACAGATAGTTACTGAGCTTGACTTTTATTAAACTTAATAACATTGAAGTAATAAACCTGCTATATTATTATACAAAAGGATAATTTATGGAGCATTTTATTTTTATCTCTAATATTTTAAAAACTAGAATGAATTATAAAGAAAAAAATCATAGGCTATAGAGATTTTCTTGGCCTCTTTTGTTGCAAATCTTTAAAAATAAGCAAGTATGGGTTATCTGGGGATAATGCTTGAGGATTTCGTTACAATTGTCAAATGGACTGTGTAGACTTGTAAATGACAATCTTAGTCCTACTGGAACATTAGATGTACAAACCAAGTGTCAGATTAGGAGTGAGGGTTTAATAAACATTTTATTGCCCAATAAGTTGATAGAAGAATTTCATTACGTTTTTTTTCATCAATCAGGGTTGTAACATTTGGGTGCATTTTTAAACTTGACAATTTCCAAGGTAGACTATGCCAGGCTTTCTGCCAAACCACAGCTGGTAACCCTATGGCAGGGATGAGGGACTTCCCGTGCTGCTTCCTGGCTTGATACGCATTTGCTGAAAGAGAAGCCAACACATTTCTTATGCAAGCCATGAAAATTGCTGAGAAATACACGCACACACTCACCCATGTATGTATGCATGCACGATGTTTTCACAAGCCCAAGAATGTACCCATTCTGCTCACAGGAAACCTAGAAGTAGCAGACACAGCTGGTGCAGACTGGATCCTTTCTGTATCATGAGAGGTTTCAGCACACAGCCATTTTTCTCAATGGCTGCAGCAGAAGGAATCAAATTATTCATATCTGAACAAGATCCATCATCCCCTTACATGGTTAGAATCTAGTGATGGCTCAAATCACTCATTCATAAATGGGTGTTTTGGGCCGCTATTGCTTAGGACATTAAAATTATTTAAATAAATGTTATTTTCCTCATAAGGCTAAAATAATTTATGTAATATTTTAGTGATATAAGAAAACAATCAAATCATGCATTTTTTTAATAAAATGAAGATTGTTTGAAAATTCTGTAAGCTTTCTGGAGGGGTAAAAATGTATCGTATTTGTGGGCATTTGCATGTAGAAGCTTCAGGCCCTGGAAGGCTGTCATCCTTTTTGAAATTCTTTAGGAAGTTACTCAATCTAACTGCAAATTCAGTTTAACAAACTTAATTCTTGGTAATTACAAATTGATTTTCTCTCTTAGCTTATAGGATGGCATATATATTTTAAAAATAAAATCATTTAATTCAGCATATTTTTCATTATTTTATCACAAAAATCTTCCAACAAAATGACAAATTAGCAAAATGCCTATTTTTGTAATCATTTCATAATCAATAATCTGTAAGACATTGTTAAGTCTCAGAGTTAGATTCTGTTTAAATCTTTTTAAGTTGTACATGGTGTGTGCTAATGTGTATATGCATGGTCATACATGTGGGGTGTACATCCATGTGGAGTGCACATCCATGTGGAGTGCATATACATGAGGGGTGCACATACATGTGGGGAGCTCATACATGAGGGGTTCACATGCATGTATGCTTATGTCTAGTGACCAGAGGTGTGCATTCAGGTGTTTTTCCCAGTCACTCTCCACCTTATTTTTTAAGACAGTTCTCTCCCTGAGCCTGTGAGTTTGCTAGACTCACTGGCCAGCAAGCCCTAGGAATCCTCCTGTCTCAGCACCCCCCACCCCAGCACCGGGATTACAGGCAAACACCACCATGCGCTTCATTTTTATGTGAGTACTGAGGATCCAAACACAGATCCTCATGCGCGTGACAAGCACTTTGCCACTGACCATCTCCCCAGTCTCCTAAACAATCTTAAACAACCCATGCAATGTCTTTGAGGAGCACACTGTTTACCAAATAGACATGTACACATGGTTCTGATTTATTTGTTTTGAAGTAAATGATAGTGGTGTTGTGTCCATATATGTCCTGAAACAGATGAGGTGACTGCTGGATAGTAACAAGTGAATAAGTGTTACCTAGACCAAAAAAAAAAAAAAAAGGCAAGAACATTCAGGATTGAGATTCTCACAGCAGCAAAGATGCATGATGTATAGAGTGGTTAGCCATCAGCTTGATGCAACTATAGGTTGAAGTACAAGGCTAAAGTGAACAGAAATGACTTGGGAGAGGTAAATATATGGTCACTGTGGACAGCCTTTTATATGATCCTGAGGTGTTTTCTCTCTGTTCCTTAAAGGACTCAATGCTTCTGAAATCCAACCCACTCAGTAAAGCAAGGAAATTAAGAATACAAAGAATATCCACTAATGGAGGCATCTGGAGACAGAGCTCCAAATATTTTCTTGCCCACATAAAGTTATTTGAATTTTCATTTTACTTCATTAATATATCTATGTTTCATTTAGCATATAAATGGTTTCTCCAAATTTCTCTGAAGATGCACTGTTTTGTTCCATACCTTTCTTATTCCCAGCACATTGTTGATGTCCTTAAAATATCCTTTTATTACAAATCCCCATGCTTTGTGGTTACAAGCTTGCTTGCTGCACAAGCCTGTTGATGAGAATTAAGATCTTCAGAACTCATGAAAAGCCAGAAGCAATAGTGCACATGTCTATAATCCCAGTGTACCTAGGGCAATAGGAAGCTGGTCAAGAGATCCCAAGTTTTGTGGGTATCTAGTCTGGCATTTGCAGCAGCAAACAATAAAAGGTTAGCACTAGCACCTTGAGGTTGTCCTCTGATCTTCACATGCATACGTTCCCATCCACACGTTACATACACACAGAGACACCAAAACAAAATTCCCTCTTAATCGAGAAGCAAAACTGCTAGGTGGCAATGATCATTTAAAGTAAGAGACACAGAAATGCATTTAAGATAAGTTGATTACTCTGAGTGACAATATTAAAGAAGGTAAGAATTGATGCAGAGGAGGCAATGGTCTGTTCATAGATATTAGACTTAACTTATTCCATGATGCCTAGTTAAATAGAATATGAATTTGGCCACTGGGAAAACCTCTCATATCTTTTTTAAATTTTGACTCTGTAACTACTCTTTGACGTAGTTGAATATTCTCCAGCTTTGCTTCAAAATAGGTATTCTAAGCAAAGTTTACATAAAAATAAACTACATTTCATAATTTTCTCATAGTCTAAGCCTTTCCACAAACAATGATGAGATGTGAGAAATAATTATCACTGCAGTGTTGTCACTCCTGCTATGGAACCCCCAACTCTTCTCCTGACTCCTTGGCATTTTGTGGCAGTATCTCCCAAGAACTCAAAATTCTGGGTTTTCCTGGACATTTTAGCACATTGCCTTTCTGTGAACTCACAAAGCCACCTATCCAGAATAATCGTATCAGAACATGGGGAGTTTACAGATCAAATACATGAAAAGCAACTCGCTGTGTTAGTGTCAGGTGTACGAGAGAGGATTACACGCTAAGCTTCATGGAGTGGCTAGGATCTCAGTCCCCATGCTTTGAGTTTTAATTTGCTATTACATCAGTGAAGGGAATTCCAGAGGAAGCTACCTAATACTACCCTCTTCCAACAAATTCAAGTCAGATATTAAATCTTTTCAAAAGCTCATAGCCTTCTTCATGTTTCACATTTAAGCTAGTAAATTGGCATTTAAGTGAGCTGGAAATGTGTTTGCATGTCCAAACCTATAAAAGATAGACAAAACTCTGAAAAGGCTTTGTTATCCAAGTCAGAAATGAGGGATTGGGGAAGTGCTTGCCACATAAGCTCAAGGACCTGAGTTCAGCTCCCAAGTAAAATGCTGAGTGCTATGGCATTTGTATCATCACTAGGGAGACTGAAACAGGAGGCTCCCTGAAGCTTTCTGAATGTCTAGCTGAATCCGTGAGCTCTGGACTCAGCAGGAGTCCCTGTCTCAGTCAACAAGGTGGAAAGTTATAGAGGAAGACAGCTGACATGGACCTCTGACCTCCAAACACATGCCCACACATGTGCATGCACACATACATGTGCTGTGAATATGAACACAAACACATACATGCACACCAACACACATATACACCAAAAATAAGAGACACATGGAGAAAATTTTTAAATCAAAGATGAAATTAAGAAGTAGATCTTTAGATACTAATTGCCTTCAGGAAGACTTTTCACAAACACTGATAAAAATACAAGATCCATCCTCTAGTGTTTCACTACAGGAACCTGGATGATGCTCTCAGCTCAGGGTGTTGCTCTGTTCAAAACACTAAGCACCCTGGAGCACCTGTGTTTCTACATAAATATTCAGATTTAACAAAAGTCTTCCTTAGGTTCTTTAATGGGCTCAGGGGGTGTAACTATGACAATTTTCTCCAAAATTTCCAAACCCAAATTGTTTCTTACATGTTCTGTGCAACCTATAATAATATCAGGAGAGCAGATTCAACACTTGTTGTTATTGTTGTTGTTTGTTCCTGAGTAAAAGACTCTTTCCATATATTTGTGTATTGGAATGACCCTTCCCTGAGTGAGGACAAAATTCAGACTTTTTCTGTTTTTATCACAATGTCAGTTGTTCTGATTTCAGCCTATTTTCAGCCTAACACATATAGATCTTCAACATATATATTGTCACTTTTAGCAGATGTCAATAAATTTAACCTTGAACTGACTGTGCTACAACACAAGCCCCGTCATGCATTGCATCCCATGGTTTGAGCCTTCCCAAGTCCCTCCCCATATATGTATAGGGTCACATGTCATTACCCAGTGGCCACTTGATTTTGTTCCCTTGATCATGATTTCAGTTTACCACAGATGTGGCTCTTTGGGAAAATAAGAATGACTTGAGGGTCTGCGGATGTAACTCAATTGATAAAATAACTTGCTTGCATGTATGAAGTCCTGGGTTTGATCCTTAGAAGGGGAGGGTAGTGTATGTATCGAATCCTAGTACTTAGGAGGTGAATCATGAGAATCAAAATTTCAAGGACATCTTTGGCTATACAGCAGTTGCCTGGTCTGCCTGAGCCACAGGAGATCCTGTCCAGACCTCAAACTGTTGGAATGCCCTACTCAATGCTCCTTGGTCCTTTAGAAGGATCTGTGCCATAGTTCACAGGAATTCCTGCTGGCAAAGCCTTGCCTCTCAAGATTTGCTGGTAAGCTTTTGCTCTTGTATGAGGAAACAGTGAAATGCATCAATTTCCACTTTTTGTTTTGGCTTCATTTTAAATTCAGAATTCAAAGTTCAGCCAAACTGAAGAGGTCAGTTTTCATTAGTGATTAATTTTCAATGCCGTATGTAATTATTGCTTTTGAAAGTTGTTTCAAATCAGACTTAAATGGTGTGCCTTTATTTGTTAAGACTTACTTCACCATGGCAGAATGTGTCCCTTCTCCATTTGCTGGTGATCTCTTACTGAGTGGTGACTGTGTGTTGAGTGCTTCACTGTTTCCTGTCACTGAACAAGCCTTAGCATCTGTTGAATTAACACTATACACTGCTTGTCTTGTGTCTTGTAATTAAAAAGTTCATTTTAAAAATGGGAAGTTAAATTTTACTGGGTGTGCTGCTGAAGCGAGCAAGGAAGTGAAATTTTCTACCACCAGGAAAGACTAATATGAGAATGATGAATAAATAAAAAGCATTAATAGTTCTGAGGCATTTTGTAATTAATTTATTCCCAAGAGCTTGGTATTGTCTATTGATCATCCATCTGATTTTGCCCAAATCTCTATTATTATCCATTGTGCCACAATTTATTTTATTGAGTTTTACTTTCAGAAGCTCTAACTCGTTAGTTTGCAGCAGAGGACTGAATAGAGAATAGTGAAGCTGGAGGTCAGCTTGATCGCCATGTGTTTAATATTGCCAAAATGTCTTATTCATGCAACCAAGACGTTCATTGAGTATGCGAAGAGAATTCTGTCAGCAGGGATGATTGTTTCTACAAGGTTCTTTATAAGAACTGGAAGGAGTCAGACCAACTATCACTCATGGTAACTGTCCCCTCATTGAAATATTCTGACATGTGAGGAAAAGGAGGCTGGAAAAAATAGAGTAACTGTGCCAAATCACAACAAATTGGTGAGATGTATAATTCAGGGTTCTCAGATATATGAAAACAGAAAAGGTGACCATGCACACCTTCACTGATGAGACATCCAAAGAGACCATTATTTTGGAGTACCAGTACTTGCCTCTCACACCTGTAGCTAGCACAAGAAGTTTGTCTGATGGTATGATTGTTAAGTGGAAAAATCCAAGGAGATGTAAGGAAGGAGTAAACATTCAGAAATAATAATGCACAACTTAAAAGGAAATAGTTAAGAAAACTATGCATTGAAGGTGGTTGCATACTCTTTCATGGGCTAGGGCAAATATGCTCTTATAAACTATGTGATGTTGGCCTCATTTCTTTAGTATTTTTTTCTCATCTGTTAAATTGGGACAATAATAAGATGAAAATCTAGGGGTGTTGAGAAGATTTAATTAATTAATCTATTAAACAATTTATGAGCTCAGCATATTGCCCATAGTAAAATGATGTCTATGATGAAAATGTAGAGGAATGCCGATGTCATTATACAATAACAACGAAATAACATATAACATACAACAAAATCATATAAACTTTGCTAGGAAAAAGCCTAGAAGGAGATAGTCATTGGGGTTATCTTTATCTCAGGAGATAATGGAATTATTTGTGTGTGTGTGTTTATCTAGAACATACAAATTCTCCAAAGAGAACACACAAAATATAAATTCTTTAAGATAAAGCTCAAATTTTTTTCCAAGAGATCTTAAACATCTTGAAATTTGTTGAGGGAATTTGTTTGAATTTTCTGGATTATAAAACTTTTATTATTTACTTTCATGTTAATATGACCAAATTCCTGAACAGAGACAACTTGAGGAAAGAAGGGTTTGTGTCAAATTAGAGTCCCAAGGGATGAAGACCATCATAGCAGTGAAGGCTTGGTGACAGGTCAGTGAAGCAGCTGGTCACATTCAATCTCTAGTCAGGAAGCAGAGAGATGAATGCTGACGCTCAGTTCACTTTGTCCTTTTTCTGCAGTGTGAGACCCCAGCCCATGGGAAGGCACTGCCCACATGCAAGGTGGGTCTGCCCATTTCAGTTAAATTAATATGAAAACTCCCTTAATGGCATGCGTGGGATTTTCTTCATAGTGAGTCTGAATCCTATCATGATGACAGCAGATATTAACTGTCACATCTAGCAAAGGTAAACACTAAGGAACAGAGTCATACTATTATAGTCCAAATCCTCTCTAGCATTTTAGACCAGCTCATTCTCCTATAATGAAACCTGAGCAGGTAGAGAATATGAGTCTCTTCTCAGGAGTTTCCTCCAGGCTTAACTAAATCTTGATTAAATAAATCTTGATTCGTAGAATCTCGTCTTTCTTCAGAATCTGTGTCATTCTTTTAGCAAAGAAAAAGTTCAGACGGACCACAGACTCTTGAAGGGCACAGGGTAAGTGTGTAACTTCAGAGAAATGTCACCCAAGACACTAAGATTCTTTCTAGAGCTTAATCGTTACAGAAATAAAAGCACCAGACAGACTGCCCTATGTCAAACTGATGAGTTACACAGAGAAGAAATGAGCAAGGAGAGGTTTGTGCCATTAATTCTGTTGTTCACACACTTATCAGTAAACATTACTATATTCTCATACTTCATTCAGCTTACTTGGAAACGTTTCCTCACCAGTTCACTTTCCTCTTCCTTATAATTACAAACATTAGATGTGTTGATCTAAGTGAAGAGAGTTAATCATGTGTGGGAGAGTTCTCTGTGTATAAATCAAGTCAAATTCATCAACCTTCATGTTAGACTGATTGCTTTTAAAAATAACTGTGCAGTTTTTATGATAATTTATTCCTCTATACACCTCCATCTCTGTGATAATATAATTTTCTATAATATGCTGAATTTACCCCTTCTCTGGCCTGGGTAACAAATATTAGAGCTGGGAGCAGGTTTAAACACCATGTGTGGAATAGACTAATCTGTTAATTGCACAGAACAGAAAATCATAGTCCAGAGAGATAAGCTTGTCCAAAGGCCAAAAATCCCATCCAGTTCTGTTCTAGTATGCTTTGGGCCTTTGGAAAACTGATGATAAACTCTTCTTTGGTCCAAATAGTGATTGACCTGCCTCACTACTACTCAATGAATTAATTGCTTCATGGTAAGAGAGAAGTCATCATGTGTAGGAAGAAGTATAGTCATATTCCCAAATCAGCTATAGTGTTGCTTTCTGAAAGTTGCATTCCATTTGTTTGTTTATTTGTGAGAGAGCCAGAGAGGAGTGTGTGTGTGTGTGTGTGTGTGTGTGTGTGTGTGTGTGTGTGTGTATGAGAACTCCAAGGCCTCTTGCCATTGCAAACAAACTCCAGAAACATGTGTCACTTTTTAAAGCATCTGGCTTTGTATGTGTACTGGGGAATTGAACCTGGGCCAACCGGCTTTGCAAGAAAGTGCCTGTAACCACTTAGCAATCTCCCCAGCCCCTGAATGTTGCATTTAAAAACATTATTCTTCCAAATATGTTGAAAATTGTCCCCAGAGGCTATTTTAACTTTATTCAGATGCAGTATTTTATAACAGGAAATGCTCATATTTCAGCTCAAGTTCTTAAGTGGGGAAGCATGGCAGATGCTGCTTCTAAGCCTAAATTGATTTGAGCTGGATTCTAATTAAAATTTATCAAAGGCCTAGTGAATAATTTTTTATAAACATATATGTCTGACTATAAAATAAAGAAATAATGTCCAGTATAAATCAGAGCAGGAAAAATGGAAGGTAATTAATTACTGATTGGTTATGCCATAAGGTTATATTGAATATTGCAATGGGAAATTGTTTCATTTTGCTTTTTCCTAGATACATTAATTTTTAAGGACAGTAACAATGAGGTAAGATACTAAAAACATCAAAGCACCTTGATATATTCCAAGCAGTTATTTCCTCTCTACATGCCGAATGCCAATATAATTTCTTCACATATAATGATTTTTAATCGTGGAAATGTTTTTTCCTGAAAAATAAGACTATAGAGAATGCTGATATGCCCATGTTGAATGTAATGGAAACTTAATTATCAAGTATAGTGAGATTATTTTTATAATAGTGCTATCTTAGTTACTTTGAGGAATCAGAAGAACTGGATGGTGCTGTGAATCTTCCAGAGCTCACACAGTACAGGCAACAAATTTAGTAAGGGCTGTGTTAGTGGAATCTTCCATGTTCATGTGCAGGGACTGTAGGGAGCATGGGACCTATGCCTAGTTGAGGATGTCTTTTCAGTGATGGAGTAGTGAGTTCAGAACCGACAACAAAGATAACAAGTTAAATGGTCTTTTCCTTTAGGGAACGTGTGATTCTCTTGGGAAATAAGACTTGCACATAAAATTGAAATCCTACAAACACGAGATTTTTGTAAAATGTACAATTGTTTGCAAAAGGACAAGAGGGGTAGCTGGCAAGTACAGGCTCTAAGACTTTGCTTGAGGGGCAAACTGGTAATGACTGAGAGATTAAAAGATGTATTGGAGAAGACAGAGCATGACATGTGCTGTGGAGTTCAGGCCAGATCTTCAGTAAGTTTGAGATGATGGCCTGTTCCAAGCACTTCAGAGACCATGTTCTGAAGCACCGGGTGATGGTCATCGTCTTCTCTTCCTCTTCCTTCTTCATCTCTTTCTTCTCATTCTACTTCTGTTCTTTTTCCCTCTTTCTGTTAAACGCAAGTGGTGTTTTTGAAGACAAAGGGTGATAGTGGACAGTGGTCAAAGGGACCATTGTCAGCATCAGGTCTTCTTTTTTTTATTGTCCATAATGAGTTACATTGTTTAGTGGGCCAACAATGAGTTGTTATCCCCAATTCCTCTTTGCTCCACCTCCCCATCCCCAGTCAGCTGGATATCCTCCTCCATGGGCCATCTGGATCAATCTTTGTGGTATGGGACCATGGATAGCCCAGTCTTCAGCCGGGTTCTCCTGACCCAAGTGTGTTGTTACTGAGGGGTGCCATGCCTCTGATAATCTCCCCTACCATGGCTCTCACAATCTTTCTGCCCCCTCTTCCGCTCAGTTCCCTGAGTCATGGTGGGTGAGTATTAAGGCTGCTTTAATGTTGTGAGTTTAGGGGGTTTTGCGTCGAGAATCATTGGTTTCTGTTTCACTGGCTTATCCTGTGTTGATTGAATGGCAGTGTCCCTTGTTCATCCCGTCATTCTCTGCAGGGTTCCCTATGGATCCTCCATGATATGACTGTGGTGGCTCATCTCTTGCCAGGATCTCAGCTTTCTGCCTGCGGTCGGTTGGTAGGGTTATTTGGGCCACAGCTCTTTCGCTGCATCCTGAAAAATACAAACACAATCTCCATCGGAGAATAAGGTCAGTCTAGATCTTCTTTGAGGAGTGTGTTAAGAACAGATTGCTGCCAGTGAGAAAAGGTGCCACTAGGAGGCCACCTTTGAATATCAAAATGAGGAATCTGTCATTTGTCAGATACCCACTGACACACGAAAGCAATTAGAATGGTTAGTATGACATTTGTTGTTTTTCTGAAGAATGATTTTATGTAAAGGTTCTCTAAGCAGTTTTGAATTTATAAAGCATTGGATAGACATACTATGTTCTTACGGCTTTAAATGCATATAGAGAACTAATGACTATGTATGCAACCCCAGTACTTATAGAAAGTTCTCTGTAGAACCTTGTGAGACTTAGAAGAAATCAGTTAGTTGTACTGTTCTAAAAATTTTCATCCTCTGTAGCTATGAGAGAATGAGAAATGCAAATTCAAACCACATCTCACTCTGGTCAGCACCGCTAACATCAGAAAACAAGCAACAAATGTTGCTGAAGATGTGGTGAAAGAGGAACAGTTACTGTTGGTGGCAAGACAAGCTGGTGCAGCCATTATGGAAATCCACACCAAAGTTTCTCAGAAAGCTAAAATAGGACCTACCATTTGGCCCAGCAAAACACCCAAAAAGAATCTACACACTGTTTCAAAGGTATTTGCTTAGCCATGTTTATTGCTGCTCTGTTCACAATAGCTGGAAAATTGAACTAGCCTAGAATACCATGAACTGATGAATGGATTCCTAAGACGGGGTACTTATGTGGAGTTTTGTTCCTCTGTAAAGAAAAATGAAATTATGAAATTTTCCAAAATGGATAAAACTGGAAAAGATCACGTTGAGTCAAATATTTTTTAATAAAATGCAAACTTAAAAGATATAAGCTCTGTGACAGTGTATTCAGACAGTTTAAGGGATTTGATATTTATATGGCAGTGATTTCATCCTCTTGTCATAAGGACCACTGGATATGATAGAAAATTTTATACATAAAGCTGGCCATCATGTTAGCGAGTCCATGGTAGAGAAAGACTCATTTCCCTTGGCCTCTATACAATGGACAAAATATATTATGTTTTTGAGATTATTTATTGATCCAGATAAATCATGTTTGATGCCTTTTTTAAAGAATTGCTTATCAGAGAATTTCTAGCAACCTTCCAGGATTCATTTCAAAATTGCATATTCCTTGGTTAACAATTTTATTTGTTGTAGAGAGTTTCCAACCTTCTAAAGAGATATCTAATGCAGAATGACAGACAAGTAAAATATTATTGGCTGTCTGTATTTCTCCCAAACATTATGTGCTTCCTTTGTTATTCTTGAATCTATTTGTCATACTTGGTAAGCTTAATTTTAATCTAGTAACACCTGAAGTAGTGATATTGTGCTTGATACACAATACAACCATTGTTGGACTTGTGTGATGTTCAAATGCAGCATTTATTTGCAAAATAATGTTAACTACTTTATCCAGTACATTTCTTCTTAGTAAGACAATTTCCTGTGTTTTCTTAACTTTTTACTTAATATCTTTATTATGAATAAGTATATGTATTACATGAGCAAATCTTGTGAAGGTGTCCCTGTTTCCCTCCTCTCTGTACCCTACCCACTGGGGTCCTTCCTTAGTGTGCATACTGGATCTGTCTATAGGTTAAGGGTTTATGAACTGCACCAGAGGGAGCCAGTTTTTTCCTTTTTTTTTCTTCCCCCTTTGTGCATTGTTGCTGAGGGGGGAAATGTCTCTGGATATTCTCCCCCCCTATGGCTCAGTTCCCTGAGTCATGGTGGATGAGTTTTAAGTCTGCTTTATTGTTGAGATCTTGAGGACATTTGTCCTGAGTTGTGTTGAGTATTGTTGGTGTCTGTCTCCATTAACCTTTCATGGGTTATCAGACTTGCTGTGGTGATTGGTCTCCTGTTTGTCTCATCACTTTCTCATAGGTTTCATTTGGGCCCTGTATGAAGGCCAGAGGTGTTTTGTCTCCTGCCAGGATGTCATCCATTATCCAGTGTCTTTTTGGTGGAATTGGGTTGTCCCCTGGCTCTCTCACTGCCTTCGGAAAAATACAAACAGAATCTCCGTCAGAGAGTGAGATCAATATAGGTGAAATGAGACAAGCATTACTAATTTGGCTAGATCCTAATGGATGTAGCCTCTCTGTAGCTCTCTGGTAGTGGGAATTGCCCCCAAGGAGCCAGAGTTGTTGGTCCCCATAAGATTTTGCCATGGATCTGAGCTCCAGTTAAGGGTTCCTTGTCACTAAGAAGATCTCTTAGCTAATTAGTAAGCTGTTGATTACCCTCCTAGGTTTAGTGCCACTATTAAATAGATGAGCATTTCTTGACTTCCTGTGTTTTTTTTTACTTTTTTACTTTTTTATATTTTGAGGTACGGTATCACTCCAGCACAGACTGGCTGACCTGGAATTCACTCTGTACGCCAGGTTAACTTCAAACTCACAACTTGACTACCTCAGCCTCCCAAGTCATGTACCACCATGCCCAGCTTTCATGTATTTTATTGCATCAAATGTTCATTATACTATGAAATAAGATGAATATTTAAAACCAAATAGTTCTCCACTGTGCTAGACAAACCCTTATTTTCCTAATTGTGAAGGCCAATTTATTTCTCATTACAATTCAGTTTTAACTTCAACTGCACCCTTCCTGTAATGGGCTTTTTTAGAGTTCAGGAAGAGTCCTTAAACTCCAAAAACTGAGTTCATGTCTGTTTTACCAAAAACAATTGATCTAAAACAAACTGGATAATTATTAAGTCATTACATTTATTCAGCAGTCAGGAGGGGTGAGAGAGTGTCTGAGGACTGAAGAAGGGCGAATGGAAGCACTCACTTGGCCCAAGAGCCCATGTGGGAAGTGAGCAATTAAGCATGAATAGGAATTTAGAGAGGAAATAGAAGGAAGTGCAGAGATCTCCTGTAGAGAGAGCCCATGTAGGAATAGGGTGGGGAGAATTCCCCTGACTCAGCAGGGCTTGGGTAAGATGAGGGGAGGCTTACCAGTACAGGAACCTGGAAGTTCAGGAGAGATGAACAGCCAGCAAAGAGGGTCTTCCCATGTCTATATATAATCTTATTGTGGTGGTCTTTACCCTCAGACACCAGAGGGTCTGAGAGAGGGCTGATTAGTTTGGGCCTAAGGGGTTGGATCAGGAAGAGACCAATATACCTGGGTAGGAGGTGAAAAGGCTGATTGGATGAGATTGGGGCAGAGCTAAATTCCATCAGTGTGCAGGGCTGTGTGATAAAAGCAGCCTCTTGTGTTCCAGGTGACAGAAATCAATTTCTGATTTCTCTTATGACCCTGCCTACCTGATAATTACATAGCTAGTTCCCTCTCACTTCCCACATTATTTACATCATGCAATAACCCAGATTTTCCATGATATTTGAAATTTGTCTTCTTGTGAACTACCTTGGAAGCTCCTTCAACTAAAGTGATGGCTACCAAGTAATGGGTAGTCTGACTTGTTGGAGATTTCATAAAAAACTGAGCTAGTTGGCTCAGAACTCTGGAGTTCAGAGCTTGTTTAAGTTTTAACCCCCTTATCTTTACTTATCGTGTGTGTATGTATGTGTGTATGCCTGTACAGTGTGGTTTGTGTGTGTGTTGTGGCATGTGCATGTAGTATATGTGGTGTATGCATGTGTATATGTCCACGCAGTGTGCCACTGGCATCCCATGTGCTGCCTGCATCAAGATTGTGCTCGTCTTAAGTGTGAGAGCAGAATGAGAATGTCACTGCTTCATCACTCTTCCACCCATTCTCTCCCTCCCTGCCTTTCCCTCTCTCTTCCTTCTCTATCAATATATATATATATATATATATATATATATATATATATATATATATATATATATATATGTGTGTGTGTGTGTGTGTGTGTGTGTGTGTGTATAGTTTGGGTTTATTGTCTTATTTTATTTTGTAATAAATTTCACTGGGAACTTTAATATACGACATACTATAAAGGGGTCAGATTCCTATCAGGTTATTCTCTTTTGTCCCCTCTCTCCCACTTCCCATCCATGGACAGTCCTCTTCAGTGTGGGTTTCAGTAATCACTGTGAGGCCATGAATGGATCAATCAGTTCCTATGGAGAGGACAATGCCTCCAAGTGAGTCTTCCCACTTTATGTCGCTTACATTCTTTCTGCTCTTTTCTACAACGTACCCTGAGCCTTGGAGAGCGTGTTATAAGTCTACTTTAGTGCTGAGCTCTCAGCAGCCTCTGTTTTTATACTTTGATGAATTTTGCGGGTCCTCGGTGTCTGCTGCCCTCTCCATAGAGAAGGCTCTCTGGCTAGCAGTGAGAGCAGCACTCATATTTAGTCCACCACTTCCTCTGTAATGTTTCATGGGGCCTGGTGGGTGTGATACAGATGACTTATCCAGTGCTAGATATTCAGCTTTCTCTTCTTGTCATTTTGATGGGTCATTTGCAAAAGGCAGGTTCTCTGACCAAGAGTGAGAGTGCATTGATCGAAGGGATAACCATGTATGGCTTCTTGATGGGTGTAAACTCTCCATTTAGCCAAGAACATTAAAAGCTTCCTTCTAGGGTCAATAATCTTCAAAGCCTTGGGCTTTTGACCTAGTTCTTAGAACCAGGCTTGAATTCCCTCCTGCTGTGAAGGCCTCAATAGAGAGTAGTTGATTATCCCATGTGCTACTGTTACAACAATGAGTGCATCTTGCCTGGCTGGTTGATTTCGTAGCTTGCAGGATCCATTCTTATTTGAGCTGGAGTCCCTGATCCTGAAACTTGCCATTTTTTGTGAGCTCTGAATGTCTTTAGGTCTTTGTTTCCCTATGAGAATTGTGTTACAGACATGTGTAGGCATCTCCAGCTGTTTATGTGGGTCTGGGAGATCAAACTTGAACAGTTGTTTAGTTCTTCATCCTTGCAAAGGAAGTTCTGTTAACTGCTGAGCCATCTCACTAGAACCTTTAATCCTCATCTTACCTTTTTTTTTCTTTCATTACCATTGTCATACAGACTTCTGGTTACTGTGGTCCATTCAGTCCTAGCTCAGAGACTATCTATCCAGTGTTGATCCCAGGACCTGCTACCTTTCTGGGCTAGAATTTTCTCAGAACCACAACAAATCCAGGTATCAGTGAAGTCTTTCCAAGGACACCTAAGATGCCCTGTTCACCTGGACTTCTAACCAAGTACAGTTGAAACCCTGGGGTCTCATCATTTGGCACACTAACCATGCCTGTTACCTTTGTCCACCTGCAGCCCATTGTATTTGGCCTTCCAGTCCTCCCCTTTCCTATGGACACTTATTACCAGACATACCATCCTGAGAGAGATAAATGCTGGTGCTCAGCTCACGTTTTCTTTGTTACTGAGTCCAGCCATTGGATGGTGTTGCCTACATTTAGTGTGGGTCTTCTCACCTCAATTTACCCAACCTGAAAACTCTATAGGTGTACCCAAGGGTTTGTTTCCATGGTGATTGTAGATCCTTTCATGTTTATAATAACAATTAATCATCTCAATTTCCATGTGTGAACCCAGTCACCATGTGAATCACTGCTCCAGAAGAGCCCACAAACTTACTTATGATGGGGCAATTGGATTGGCCTAGAAGTTAGTCAGCATGACCTCTGTTACATATTTTTCAATTGTGAACCTTTGATTTATTTTAACATATGATGCATTTTAGTTTGTAATCCATCCTCTACAGCTGTTATTATATTGTTTCTAAATCACCTTTACAGGAATCTGTTCATTCTTTATGTGGCAGATTGAAGAGTTTTTTTGTTTTGTTTTGTTTTTGCTACTTTCCATCATTTTGATGAACCTCATTTAACACAAATTATCTCACATATCTGATAACATTTCAACCTAAGACTCTTTTGGTTAAAGAAAGTAGAGTTTATATAAACTTTGCAATAAGGAATTAAATATCACTTGGCATCAGAAGTGGATGACATGGCATTATGGTTTGTGTGTGTGTGTGTGTGTGTGTGTGTGTGTGTGTGTGTGTGTGTGGCACATTCATAAGTGGTATGTGCACTTGAGACTTTTTTTGTAAGCCTCTCTTTACCAGTCCATGGTGCTTGCATTTCCTTGGTTAATGGTGATTTGTGGGGGATCATTTAGCAAGCAAGCCAAGTGGTTCCCTTCACTTCTCACTCCTTCTAATGTATCACTGCAAAATATGTCGGTATGCTTTGTTGCTGACTTCTGTATAGTCCTGGGCACAGTGCCTTATTTAACAGTTCCCTAGTGTTGTTTTGGAAAAGTCCTTTGCAGAAAATGCCAGAACACAGCTTGAACTTTTGTCCCTTGTCAGGGAGAATCTTTCTATCAGCAGGGTTGCTCAGCTGTTTGAAAAATCATTCAGTGCTTCACTGGTAAGTTAGCTCCTGTGGAATACACTAACTGCAGATCACCCTAATTGTTCATCCTACCAGTGTAAAGAATTTCATTAGAGAGTTTCACCTTCTGCTAAAAACATTTTGGTTTAAAAGCTGAATTTCAATTCACTAAATATTTTCCATGTTTTTAAACTCAACTTTTAAAACGCATTGTTTCCTTCATTTTGAACAGAATGAGAATTTTTAATAACATTGATAGAAGCTGGAGAGATAGCTTAGCAGTTAAAGCATTTGCCTGCAAAGCAGAAAGACCCAAGTTTGATTCCCCAGTATCCACATAAAGCCAGATTCACAAGGTGGTGCATATGTCTGGAGTTCATTTCCATTGTCTGGAGGCCCTGGCATACCCATTCTCTCTGTATCTGCCTCTTCCTTTCTCTCTCACTCTCTCTCTCAAATAAATGAATAAAATGTTTTTTAAAATAATGACAAACTTTTAAAGTTTTATTTATTTGTTCACTAATTTGCAAGCAGAGAGATGAGAGACAGAGAGAGAGAGAAAGAGAGAGAGAGAGAGAATGAGAGAGAGAATATGAATGAGTACTCCAGGGCCTCCATACGCTGTAAACGAACTCCAGATGCATGTGCTACTTTGTGCATCTGACTTTATATGGAAAATCGAACATGGTAGGTACGGTTTGCAGGCAAGTGCCTTAACCACTGAGCAATCTCTCCAACCCCACTGATATGCTCTTAATTAGTGTATCCACACACAGAATAGGAAAATTCTGGACATTAGTAACTTGAACTCAAGTTTTTTTTCTCTCTCTCACTTTCTGTCTCTCTCTCTCTCTCCGTGTATATACCTCTCTCCATATATATACCTCTCTCTCTTCATGTATGTACATATAAGAAGTGTGCCACATTTGATGGATGGCAAACATCTAGAACTTTAAAATAACTCCCTTGGGTGATGCAATGATAACTATTTGAATATTAAGACAATTTTTGAAAAGCATGCTAATTACGAGTATGCTACAGATTCGTTATTTGAATTCCGAATACAATGCTAGACAGAAGTGATACTCTACCAGCCTATAAAATCCTGCTTAAACTCAGATCATTTAAATCCAATGTATTTATAACAACCCACCTAAAATTATTATTTTTCAATGACATTAATCAAGGAAAGCATAAATATAAAGCAAATTTAGAAGTCGCATAATAGTATTATTTTGCTAAAGTTAAATTTAATTAAAAATAAAAATATAAAGAAATATCAAGATCTTTGGCGTCAAGGAAGGCATCAGAAAGCACCTGGGCCATGTGTCAGCAGAACATGATCATTTTTGATGAAGTAAAAGGAGTTGTAACTTGAGAAATAAAGTGTGAGCAGGTAGGAGTGTGTGAGAGAGAGAGGTATGCAGAAGATGTGGACAGATCGTAAACTGTCATGAACTCCAACAGCCCCTACACTCTTTAAATACAATATATGGTGTAAAGAAGCATGCATATAGCACATCACTATGTTCCTATCTGATGAGTTGGGCCAGTCCAAAGACAACACTTGTAGGTCTGAAGAGAAGTGTATATTCTCCTGGGGGTGGGGGGGATGGACAAAATGGAGTCTCTCTTTAAACCAATCCAAATATCTGGACATTATAACATTGCTTCCACTAGATTTACTGGGAGCGATACCACTCAATTGGCTAATGAAATAATAAGCAAAATCTACAGTATAGGATAGATATCCAATAGATATTATGTGGGGAAATAGTATTAAGTGGGGAAACTGAGGTGTTCTTCAACTTCAGGCAAAAAGAAAAAAAAGATGGCTACCTTGCTTTTTTTTGGATAATTCAAGGTACTTTTTGAATTTGATGTTTTGATACTTAGACAACACAACCTTTATAGAGCTTGTCTTTTATTCTTTGTGATTGCATTTTCATTCACTTTTTTTCTACTACATTTTTTTGCCCCTGATCCATTTGTGTACATTAGTTATTCAGGAATATTTTAATCTCAGAACTCCTTTATATTCTTAAATATAATTAAGACCTCCAAAGAGATTTTTTATATATGTATGTGTGTGTGTCCTATTTGTAAAAGCTGTACAAATCAGAAATTATAATTGTGATTTTTTTTTGTTTGTTTGTTTTCAAGGTAGGGTCTCACTCTAGCCCAGGCTGACCTGGAATTCACTATGTAGTCTCAGGGTGGCCTTGAACTCCTACCTCTGCCTCCAGAGAGCTGGGATAAAGGGCGTGTGCCACCATGCCCAGCAAATTATGATTTTTTAACTTCCAAATTCAGTAAAAAACAAGAAGAAACCATTTTACTAACATAAGTACTGCCTTTATATAAAGAATAAACTGTAGTAAGTAGCAGAATAGAAGAAAAAAGGCAGTTTTACATTTTTGCAAATGTATTTCACATCTGGCTTGATGTGTTTTCATACAGACCTCTTCAGTTGATTGTTTTAATGGGTGATTTTGGGTTAAAGTATGTAAAGAAAGTTCAGTCTCACAACTACTCAGGTATATCGTTGGAAAAAGGTAAGAGTGTTGTTATAGCCTTTTCAGAAAATTGTGAATATTCTTTCTTGTTAAATCTAAACTCAGTAGGAGGTTCTTACCTGGTTTTTCAATTAACAAATAAACAATTATATTGTATATGACCTGTTGTTTAGAAATGAACAATTTAACAGAATGGCTAAATTGATCTACATAGTGTGTGATTACTGTGGAGCTTAAGTCGGAAGTGCCCCCCAAGGCTTGATTATCAGCCTATGCTGCTATTTTGAAGAACATAACCTGTAGAAGTTGGGTTTGCCTGGGACCATTGGGGTGACCCTTTAAAGGTTACATTTGCCCCTGTTCCTGGCCTGTCTACTGTCCATGAGCAGGAGTGGGCACACATTCCCACAGCAACTGACTGAGCCTCTCCTGAGCCACACTGTCCTCAGCATTCCAGACTGAAAGTTCTTGAAACCAAGAGCCAAAATTTAAAAAAAATCATCCCTTAAGGTGTTTCTTTTAGGTGCTTTGGTTCCAGAAATAGAAAAGTAACAGCTACAATAACCTCACATACTTAATTTAGGTAGTGAGAACACATAAAATCTTCTCTTTCAGCAGTTTTCAAGAATATATTGTTAATTGTCCTGGCCAAATGATACAATACATCTCCTGCAGTACTTCTTCCCATCTGAGATTTCATGTACATTCATCAACACCTCCTCTTCCCCAACCCCAGCCCCTGCTAACTTCTATGAATTCAAATTTTCGACTTCTTTACATGCTACATATAAGACCAAAGTTCTATTGTCTTTCTTTGCCTGGCTTACTTTACTTAACGTAATGTCTTCTAGGTTCATGCTTGCTGTTATAGATGTTAGCTTTCCCATTTCTCCTTTCTAAAAGGATGAATAGTATATATATTTTTCCATTCATCTGCCAATTAACACTTAGATTAGTTCCCTATTTTAGCAATTATGGACAATGCTGGAATGAACATAGGCATACAGTCTGTCTGGCAAGTTTTTATTTCATTATATATAACCTGTAGTGGAACTGCTAGCTGCTATGATTATTCTAGTTTTAATATTTTAAAATAACTTATGTACTGTTTTAATAATGTCTATACTGATTTATATTCGATATTATTTCTGAAAGGTAAGTTATAATATGAAATCTTAAGCTTTATCAATGAGCTTTATGTAATTTATTACATTACTATCCACTATCTGTCATATATATATATATATATATATATATATATGTATACACACACATATATATATATAGTTTTTTGGCCTTGTTTTAATAACATCTATGTGTTGGTCACTAAGAAAATATGGGCTTATTGAGCTAAACAAATCTTCCAATAGTGACACATTTTACTTTGCAATGACCAAATGTGCTTTTGTTAATATGATTATCCATCTCATAAAGAAAGTCTTGTTAGATAACTAGCAGCTTCTGCATTCATGGTAGCAAATGCATGTTTCCCAAAATTCTAGTTTTTCTTTTAAAATCTCCATGCTTTTCATTGGCAGCATATGCTATCATTTGTCTTAACTGAAGTGACAGCTCACTTCATTCATGTAAAAAAAAATACTTGTTAGACACTCAGACTTAAATAGCCACAGTTCATCTGTCTTATGAGACTTAAAATGATATTCCATAAAAAATGGCTACTTATGTTCACAATCATTTGTTCAAATCCTTAATTTACACGCATACAGAGAGAGAGATGTGTGGAGCAATAGTGTACTTGCTCTTTATACACAAAATATTGAAATGTTATAAATTTGATGTTGAAATTTTAGAAATTAATAACTTATTGTCCTTTCAAGGAAGCTGAAATGAAATGAACACATTTTTTAAAAAACGAAATTAAAACTTAGAGTAAAGTCTGTTGTAGCTCCCTCAATTCTTTCAAACATGCTAAAAATTTCACTCCTTATTGCTCCTGCACCATCAGTGCAAGTGCAACATGGTAAAAAAATTACTATGAACACAGCAGTCCACTTGTGAATATCTGGAACACATTTCAGGGACAACCAGTGACTCGTGCACATACTTTGAGAATGCTTCTACACAGAATCCCTTGTTCTAAATTTATCTTGTAATGTCTTATTTTAAAATATCTTCTCCACCCACAGACCTTAAGTCATTGAGTTACAGAATCCAACGTCGTGACTTTGCCATAAGGATATTCAGTTGTCAGCTGAGACACAGACCACTCATGTTGATTAAAAGGAAATAATTTGGGCTGGAGAGATGGCTCAGAGGTTAAGGCACTTACTTGCCTCCAGTTCCTAAGGCCCCCGGTTCAATTTCTCAGTACCCACATATGCCAGACACACAGGGTGGTGGCCCTGGTGTTCTCTCTCTCTCTCTCTCTCTCTCTCTCTCTCTTTCTTTCTCTCTCTCTCTGCTTGAAAATGAATAAATAAAATGTTTAAAAAAGGAAATAATTTGTTGATGGTTTTAAAATGCTGTAAGGAAAGTTGAGCAATGGACTCATAATAGGAAGTGTCATCTATCCTAACTTCTGGGTCATTTCTTCTGAAAGGAACCTGTAGACAGAAAGGATGAAAAGGATTGGCACTAAACCCCAACAGGATGAGCTCCTAAATAAATAAATGCCACATTAACTTATACCACACCTTAACTACTGATATTTTCCCTCTAATTTGTTCTGATGGCAGTAGGAAACATAGGGAATTATACACCAATATTGTGCCAAGAGTAAAGAAAATGGATTTATTTTCAGCCTCAAGCATTTGTATCTTTGCCAGTCACTGGTGTTATGAGTGGGACACTCTTCTATTTACTGCTAGCAAACAGGATTTAATTGCATTCAGTTCGCTGCCCCTCCAGCTTCTTAATAGATCCTTCATAACAGTTCATGACATTGGCTTTGAAACTGCTTCCCGTGCAGGGGAGGTGAGAGACAGAGACATAACAGAAAGAGGACTTTCCTAAATGTGTGATAGTCCATTCTTTACTGCTAGAACATGGTACCTCCGTCTGAGTGATTAACCAGAAAGAGACGTTTCCTTTGGTCCACACTTACAAAGGCTGGGAAGACCAAGAACATGGCCATATCCAGTCATCTGCTCAGCCTCCGGCAACATGGGGAGAAGTGAGCTGAGAGAGTGAGGATGCAAATAAAACTGAGGGAAGGCCTAATGTTTCCTCTTTAATCCACGCCCACAAGAATTTGCCTAATCATAATTACCTAGTCATCTTTTGAAGGTTCACTTCCCAGCACTACCACAAAGACAATTAAATTGCAACATGACTTTAAAAGGACATGCATCAGATCCAAACAATAGAATTCTGTAAAAGTAGTAGTTACTTAAGATGTCATTCCACTTGGCTCCCAGATACTTCTGCGTTGAAGATTTGCATAGACCTGAGGACTCTACAGAGCACCCTCCTCCTGGTTGTGCCTACTTGGAGGCTTGGCCCATCTGCTGCACGGATATCTATTCTCAGAAATGAACTCATATGGTCCAAGCTGACAGAAACAAACTTATGAAGCTACAGAACCATTTAATTCATTTTATAGTCATTAATGTAAGGGCCTACCAGTATAATCTCCTGGGCTACATGCCCTACTGTAGATTAGCAAAGGAAAATAGAATCATCCAATAATTTCTTCATCAGAAGAAATCAGAATAAGAGCTCTTAGCTGGATCACTCAATCATTTTGAGAGCAGAGCTAAGCACATTCTCCTGAAGCCCAAGTACCCTTGTGTTAGACTTTTTCTCAGGTCAACTGGTCATTGTCAGTTTTGCTGAACATCTTCCCTGGACAAAGTGGAAAGAGTAAGGACTGCCATTGCCAGACAGGTCCCAGCATCTCAGCTCCATGTCCTACTGCTGTCTGTCCCTTGATTAGTTAGTTTCTTAGCCTCCTTTAGCTAAAGAGTGTCCCAGGGACTTAAATGAGATAATGGATAAGGGTCACTTAATAAAATTCCTAGCATATGGTAGGAAAGCAGTCAGTATTAATTTCCTCTCTGGTTTGCTTTTCTGTGCGTCTCTTGCTGACTCCCCTGCAGTTCTAATTAACACTTAATTCCTTTCAGTCAGCTAATAGTTCAGGTGAGTTGCATGCAGCCTTGTAAATAATGGCTACTTTTTACTGGATACTTAACAATATTCTAGATGGTGCACTTACTGAAATACTTTAATACATTTTCATTTATGTCTTATAACAACTCTGTGGCAAGTGTTTTACTCATTCTTGTGTTATCAACCAGAAAACAGGAACACTGTGTCTAGCTAATTTATTTACCTGGAAGATGGTGGAGCTGAGGTTGGAAGCTGAGCTGTCAAACTCCAAATGCATGCTTTCTAGCAGGTAGCCTGCACTGTCTTTCAAATGTGAATATACTAGGCACTTCCTTTATCTTCAGAGATTTGCATGCCTCAGCTCCAGGCCATTAGGTCTGGGTAAATAGTTTAATTGCCAGAGGAAATCCTAGTTCTACATTTCCAAGTTGTAGGTGAGGACACATTACCATCACCTTTCATAAGCATGTCTATTTGCTTCATTCATAAGTATAAAACAATACAGTCTCATTCACATGAGATTAAAAAATATATTCTCTTATGGGAAATAATTCTTTCTGCACGATGATCATATTTTGAAGAATCTTAATTGATCACCACTGTATTGCAGGTATTGTTCTATGAATGCAGATTACACTTGAGATGGTCAGCCTGGACAGGATATTTGGGCAAATAATTGTTCATTGTAGAAGTTCTCTGTGCCTGTGTTATTCCAGTCTTCTACTCACAGATTCATTCCCACCTCTGAAACTCAGCTTGACAACCAAAGCTGCCTCTAGACATTGCCAGATGCCCCTGGATAGAGACATGCCCTTACCCTGCCGTCATGCAACTTGCATGTAAATGGACTACAGAAGGAGGCAGAGATAAAAGACTTAACTTTAGGTAATGTCAAGGCAAACTGACAGAGCGTGATGGAAAGGGTCATATTTCAATAGTGACCAGAGTGACCAAGAGTTCCTCAGACATAAAAATACCAGTAAACAGACCCTCCCGTAACGTGGGAAATGGTATCTTGATGCAAAACTTCCTTCCAGACAAGACATATAGGGACCTACTTTATTTGAAATGTAAAGTTCATGCGCAAACCATAACATGGTCTTGTTCTACCCTGGCTCCAAAGAGGAAGGAAATAAAAGATGGAAGGCGGGCAGTGTGTGGGTTCTCCCTACTCCTGTCATGCTCCCATGCAATCCTGTCATTTCCCTCCCCTGGGAAATGAAGAAAGGACTGCAAAGCCAGTCATCAGGCTAGCCGACACCGACATCAGAAGTCATGACCTCACCAGCTTATTCTACTGTTTTGTTTATAGTGCGTATTTATTGTATAGAGTGAAAGTTTCCACTAGGACATTTCCAAGTGTGTGTTTAAAATTCAACCTGTCACTTTATTGTTCGTGCACACTGCTGAAATGTATAGATCTGAGGTTGGGATATTTCAAAAGTTATTTCTACTGCATATTTGACCATTTCTTGCATAGACCAGTGAATACTTGAAAATGAACTATCTTTTAAAATATAAATACTTGCATTTTTAAGTTCCAGTAAAACCCTTAGTTGCAAATCTCTGTTGATCTAAGACATTGACCTACAACTGGATGATCAGAGCCAACAGTCTCCTTTCCACTTTCATCAACACCATTAGATTGGCAGCTAAATTCTGTTTGCACCTGAAAGACCACTTCAGGGAGTCTCCCCATAGCTGACTCAGTCTCCTGATAGGAATACAGCTTGCCCTTTGCTTAGGCTGATTTTGCTGAGAGATCATATTGCCTTGGCTACATTGCTAATTTTCTCTCCTTACAGAATCTCAACCTTCCCAGTGATAGCACGGCAGCACCTCCCTGTCCCAGGCTTGTTGACACGAACCTGGACCCATGCTGTAACCAGTTTGCTGTAATGCAATAGGAGGCTGCTGACAAGTATCTCTGAGTGTTATAAGTGGGGAAAGAAAGGAATTTGGTGACTATTTCTGGTAATATTCTTGTAGCCTGTAAATATTGCCAGTCTGCAGTCAAGCAAAAAGAATACTTCAATACAGAGCGCAAAATATACCATGGAGCATAGTGTTCTGGGCTTCTCTTATGTCAACCAATCACTGATGCTTTTAATAGCAGTCAGAGCCCATGAGTGCTTTTCTGTAGTGCATTTACTATGTGTGTGACTGTGTGTATATGAGTTCATATGTGTCAGTGCAGGTATATATATGCATGTCATGGCATACATGTACCAGTAACATGCCCCAGTATGAGCTTCTGACAACTTTGGGGAGATAGTCCTCGTCTTTCACCATGGCTGAAGCAGGGTTTTTCATTCTCATAGAGCTCTTCACTGCTGCATTTGTCAACTTAGCTGGTCCACAAGCTTCCAGGAAACTCTCCTATCTGCATCTACCATGAAACCATCAATACACTGCAATTACAGAAGTCTTCCATGGCTCATGTAGTGAGTGCTTTATCCTCTGGGCCATCTGTCTAGCCCCCTGGTTTCTTCTATGCTACTAAAGCATATACCCAACTATTTTGGAGAATAAGTATTAGAAGAATGCATGATGCTAGTCTAAATTGTTATGATTAACACTCATTAAAAAGCCTGTGATTTGTATTTTGATATTCTTATTGTGTGATAGGTATTACAGCAATGACTCTTAGACAAAGGTAGTGTATGCCCAGTTCCTGGTGTCAGGAAGGACCCATCAGCTGTATGCTAATTAGGCTGGTGCTTGCTTACCTTCATTTCTACATGGCTCATGTCTTTAAGAAAGTCTGCTTTTTTTAAAATTATTCCTCTGTGCAGAAGCCTTGAAACTGGACAAACCAGACAAACTGAATAAACTGGAAATGTTGGCAAAGACTCATAGTATCAGTCAGTCTAGGCTACTGGCCAAAGCTTCTGACCTTTATCCCAACTTTGTCCTTAAACATATTTCAGATTATATGATAGAATCTTTCCTTTAAAAAAATTGAACTATGACTTAGGGTGAAGCTCAGTAGTAGAGTACCTAATGTGTGCAAGGCTCTGGGGTATTCAGTGCCACACAGAAAGATAAATAAAATCTATGCTTTTTGTTTTCTGTTACACATTTTAGAGCATATTGACAACATTAAAATCTTAATAAATTTGTTTTTATGTATAACTTAGCAATCATATTGTATATGCCTTAATTACATGATTCATTAAACCTAGAGACATTAAGGACCCTTTTTATACACCTGCAATAAATAACTTCTGATCTCAAAGCTAAACTACCAGAATACAGCGAAACAACTCTCCAAGAAGTCTTTTCTTTTTTCAGCTGTCTGCTTGGATGCTTTTTCAATTATCTGTTACTCACAATGCCCAATGTGATCCTGGGGGACAGTGGGACAGAAGAATAACAGATGTTTTAAATCCACAAATAATCTAAATCTCATTTGAGTAAATAGCTTCAGCTATCCTTTGCTGAATCCTAGTCCATTTCTCTTTCATTGTCCTGCTCAGCCTCCATGACAATTCTAGAGATGTTCTTGGAATATATTCAGAGTCATCAAAACTATAGAGAAATAAAGAAGAAAGTCAAATGCCCGGAAAGCCCGTTCACTCATGGGGCATGGGGTAGTAGTATTATCAAAAGGAGATTTTGGTAAATACTAAGTATTTATTATAGTTTATAACCTTATACTTATTATATGAGGTACAGAGAGAATAATTTTAAGCATCACCTAATAAAATGACTTTTCAAAGAGTCTAGTTTAAATACAACCATCATTTCTTGAAAGGCACATTGTGAAACATCTCCTAAATCTTTCAGGGAGCCAGAATGTTCTCAAGGCTTTACAGTCACTTGTTATGTCTAAATTTAGTTTTGAGTACAAATTTGTTTTTAGTCACTGTTGATACGTGTGCTTGCAATCATCAAGAATATTCTAGAAATATACAATTTGGTGCCTCCTTTTGGACTCTGAAGAGAAAATCATTGACATTTTATAAAAATTCCAAGCAAAAGGAAACCATAATTTTCGTTTTGCTTCAATTGGTCTTTTTGCTTCAGCCTAATATGGATGCAAACTGTATCTGGCATTGGTGCTTCTAGCATTGCTGCAGCTTGCCAGAATGTGTAGACCTTTGCACAATAAGCCCTTTATTACAGCAAATAGAATAAAAAACATCATATTCTAAACAGCTCATCACATTCCTTCTAATATTCCTGGGACTACAGAATATATTTTCATATATACTGAGTACTTGAATGTATTTCCTAAACAGCAAATTCATTCTTTGAATTGTTGCCCTTAGAATTCTTTAGTATTCAATTATGAGATTGTAGACTGGGTGCATCAATTATGATCATGTTCACACTACTAGGTAACACTGTCTTTGCCTAAATTTCTTGAGATTATTTCTTCCATAGTTTTTAAACATAATGTGGGTATTATCAAGAGAAACTTTCAGAAATCTGGGACATAATCTATAGATTCTGATTCTGGAAGACACCAGGCATCTTCACACAATGTAAAGGTCTTAGTCAAATGAATGGCATAACTTTAGAAGTGTTCTTTACACTGGATATCTGATGTTTAAGGTGAACCTTGCAAATAGCCTCTACTATAGTAAGCTTGACTGCTAATTAAATTTGCATATGGGTTATTAAGCCTGCAAAGGCTGAGGTGTTATTAATCCCCACCCAGGCAAGTAATTGAGAATCGGTATTGCATGAGGAAAGAGTAAAACTTGAGCTTTGTTGAACAGATATTTACTTCTGTAACATAGCAGACCCTTTCCATCGTAGATTTGCTGACTCATGGAGAAGTGGACTAGTGGGTATCTCTAGGTGTAGAAGCTAGGGAATGAACCTCAGTAAGGGAGCAGACTTTTGAATGGTGTGTATGCACTCAGCCTAGGAGAGGGGCAACGTTAAAAGAGCCTCTAAGCAAGAGTGTACAAATGTTATGGAGGCAAATAAGGGTCTCTTCAGTGTCTCACAGAGTCTTTTCCAGAAGGTTCTAAGAAGGGAAGCAATCTAAAAGAGTGAAACTAAAAATAATTGAGATGCTTCCTCAGTTGTCTTGTCATTTTGGGGAAAAATGCATCTCATTTATTCCTAGTTCCTCGTGAAAAATTTCAATCTCCTGTTTTATTAATCTCATATAGAGTTCAAGAAATTGTACTGGGCATGGTGGTGCACTCCTTAAACCCAGCACTGGGGAAGCAGAGGCAGGAGGATCACTGTGAGTTTGAGGCCAGCCTGGGACTACAGAGTGAGTTCCAGGCCTGTTTAGGCTAGAGTGAGACCTTACCTCAAATAACAACAACAACAAGATTAAAAAAAGAAATTGTGAGCCGGGTGTGGTGGCGCACGCCTTTAATCCCAGCACTCGGGAGGCAGAGGTAGGTGGATCACTGTGAGTTTGAGGCCACCCTGAGACTACATAGTGAATTCCAGGTCAGCCTGAGCTAGAGTGAGACCCTACCTCAAAAAAAAAAAAAAAGAAAGAAAGAAAGAAAGAAATTGTGCTGGAGAGATACATACTTTATACTTCTACTATTGCTTTCCAGAGCATAGGAGGGATTGGTTCAGTTGCTCTGACTAGATGTGTATTTATGGAGCTGGTATTCTTTGGTTGAGTTTTTTGGTTCTTGAAGTTATTCATTGTTGGGTTGTTGTTAAACAGGGTCTCGTGCAGCCCAGGCTGACTTTAAACTCACAGGCTTCCTCTCCCAGCCTCCCGAGTGCTGGGCTGCAGTCATGCAGCACTACACAAGCACCAGCTTAGCTGAGAATTTTAAGGAATGTTGATTATACTTCTTGCTTTAGCGACAACTATTCCCTTTAAATCTACGTGTTAAAAGGTTGTTTTACCAGTTACTTCAGAATGACCAAAATAATTTAACACTCTACATTAGATGATGAAAACAATCACAGAAAAAAACTGGGCAATGACTTAAATTCCTGTTATTTGTCTATATAATAAACTCAAAAGATATTAAAAGTATCAGTAAACTTTTTGACTTCATAGTTCTGAAATTGAGTGGATGCAGCTCATATAAGTCATAGGAAACAATGGGGCATTTTGTACTTTATTGAGAAGAAAGAGTATTTTATGTCAAGGACTGATTATGTAATGGCAAAAAGTCACTGTAGGCAAATATGAATTTACTAAGTTTTAATCAACAGTTTTTACTTTTATTACATTTGAGTTGCCACAAGTTTTCAACATATGAAGTGAACACTTTAGATATTTCTTTCAGAGACATCGTGACATCAAAAAAAAACAAGTCTTATGATCAAAAATTTTAAACATAGATCACATATTCAAAGTGTTGATTGTTCTCTACAAATTTCCATTTGGCTGGAGTAAATATTATGTTTATGAGGTTTACAGAGGACAGATCATGATTTTCATTTCCTGAATGTGACTATCAGGGGAACTGTCCCATCTCTCTTTTAGAAACACACAACGTGGCTGTGACAAGACCTTTTATAAGTATGTGGAGATTGAGAAAATGTAGGGAAACTTTCTCTAGAACTCTCCTCTTGTGTGCTTCACAGTATATAATTAAACAAAACATTTTCATCAGTTAATTTTTTTTTTGGAGGCAGTGTCTCACTCTGGCCCAGGCTGACCTAGAACTCACCCTGTATCTCAGGCTGTCCTTTAACTCACAGCAATTCCTACCATGACAGATGAATTTGTACTTGCATTCAGGCTCCACTCATCCCAGGCCTGAACCCCTCCCCTTGAGGGGGGGCTAACTAGAGTTCAAACCTAATCCTGAAACTGATTGGTCAAGGGTAGACCAACCAGCTGTCTCTCTGCTCACCTGGGCCATGTGATCACTGGAGCAGGAAGTTCTATTCTCTCTCTCCCACCTGGCTCACCAACAGAAGGACATCTGAGTCCCCAGGCTCCAGGCCTTGGGTAAAGCCCCTCACCACAGCCTAGGTTCTTGGGGGTTCTTTCACACATGAACCTTTTTCCTCATGATGGTAGCCCTCTGATATCCTTCCTTCTTCTGCTTGTTTGGCTGAGCAGCACAGATTTTATAGACATGTGGCTAAAACTTCTTCCACGTGTTCTCTTCACTCTGGTAGCTGGAGATTTCTGTAACTTTTAATTTTTTTTTAAATAAAGTCTCCCACTATACCTTTAAAAAATGAGGATACATTCCAGTGGCCCCTTTGGCTAATATCCTTAAATTCTGCCTATTCAAAAATCAACATATAAGACAGGTTAATTACTAATTAATCAGTAACCTCCACACCACATGCATTCAGTGGCACATGCAAGCCCATCCACACATTGATACACACATACATATACACACAAACACACAAGACATAAAAATAAACATAATTTTACTGGAAAGTTGTGTATGTCAAAATATTCTCAAAATGCCTCAAATATTTTACTTTAATTTTTTTGTTTAAAAGATACATCTTGGACTATCCTGCTAACATGGTACTGTTCTGTTTAATTTTACTTTAATTTTAGGAAGTGTAATACATATTGCAACAACTTTAAATGATACCCTTGAATCCAGTGTCCTACTCTTTCAGGCTTGGTTCTAATGATTCAAGCATTGTCAGAGTTCTTTGGCAATAAGAACGCTCTGTACAGAGGAATAGAAACTTGATGCTTCTGAATTCCATCCTGCTCTCCTCCCTCTCTCCAATCCACTTATGTCTATCTGTATTTACCATCTAGAAAATGAACATCATCACAATTTCCCAGAGGTATTGTGAGTGTATTTCAGTGTTTGTCCATTAGCTTTTAAGACGATGTGGTGATCTTGGCAAAGGAGTGTCCTGAGCTCAGGATAGATGTGGGAGAAACGGCTGCTTCCTACAGGTCAACAAGCTGCGAAGAACTGGCAGATTTCCTGGAGGAACTTTATCCCACAGTCACGGAGATGCTTCGGCAGCTTCCCTCCCTCGCTCTCCTAAAGATAGAGCCTTAGTTCCGGGATTCTCTCTTGAAGGCACTTATGTGTGCTAAATATTCCGATTTTAAATAGTGTGTTTGGACAGTTTTTACCCCAATACACTATCTGGAGCTACAAAAGATAAAATTATTTGATTACCTTTTTATTCTGAACCCAAAAAATGGGGAAATCTCAATTTTTACCATTAAAAAATATGTTTCTTTCAAACACATTGATGTTTAATCTTTGTTGTTTTTTTTTTTTTTCACTTCATGTGGACTGGAGTGCCCTATCCTTTCTCATTGATATGTACTCCAGATTAATTTATATGTACATTTTGATAGCTTATCTTTCAAAACCCTTTCCAAGCCTGTGCTGTTTCCCTAGGTTACTCTTGTCACCCAGCGCAGTGCCTCACATCAGGACTGTGCTGTATGGGATGCCAAGCACAGGAAATGGAGGAACATTTGAATTCCCTTTGCTGACCTGACTTCAGTTTTGTCTTGGAAGTGCTATGAGAATTTAAAAGAGGCAGAGGTTGCTGCCAGATCTCAAGGTATTACTCAGACTCCTAGGCAGGTATTTTTATATTTCACTTATGCCAAAATGAAGTCTTCTCACTCCACCAGAAAAGAGATGAGGGCCCGCCCTCTCTATCTTGGAATCAGAATCACTTATACAGGGAGCCATAGAGACCTAAGACTTCTCACTGAAGGGCTCTTCACCTAGCATACAAGATGAAAATGTTCACTTCCTGAAACAATGTGATTGGGTAGGAAAAGCTGACCTTCCAAACTTTCTTCCAAAAGATTGAAAGGACCCAGGAGTCAGGTGAACATTCCACTTCAAGGGTGAGGCTCCAGTTTTGGGGAACCACTGGAAAGACTAAGGATATCGTGAGCGAGCGTTTGTGTGCTGTTTTCTCATCTTGTGCACACCTGCTCTGATCCTGCTCTCCTTGGGACAGTCTTTTTATAGTAATGGTAGTAATTAGATCCTCTCCTTTTTAGACACACTTAGTCATCTAATGAATTTAGAGTCAATGTCTTCACCCCAAAGCAGAATGAAATTCCCTGTCTTAGCCTGTGACAGCTCTGTGACAGCATGGAGTTAAGAGACACTGTACTAGGCCATCGTGGTGGTGCTGCCACAATTGTGTTAATATCTGTTTTAATGTCATGAAAGGGCATAAAATTAGTGCGTTGAGTCAGATCCTTGGTCATGCTTAAAAAAAGTGTTTGTTTCTTTAAAGTAGCCCCAGAAATGTATTAACAAAAAATTAATTATTTTTCTTGCTATTGGATTGGAATTTCATCTCTAAATTCTAATGTAAATTATTATACAATTTATTATAGCTCCACAAATCATGGATCATTTGAATGTTAAAAATCATTTCTATTTTCAACCTACTGCTAAAACTTACTGTGATAGATTTCCACTGGATAAGTCTGCTGTCACCTTTTCTAGACCATAAAAGCTCTGTAGTCTACTAAATGTTGTAACTCATTATGGACAATAAATAAATCAAAAAAAAAAAAGCTCTGTAGTCTTCACATCTTTTTCCAGAGTAACCTATTTAAGTCTATTTGACTTAAATCTTTACGGTATACCCTGTGAGTTAAAGAAAACACAGCTACAAATGATATTTAAGATGGACACACATATTTTGTAAAGTGACAAGATTATATTTATGTATAATTATACTAATGGTCAAAATTTCCTTATCAATATTTTTAAATAAGATTAATATGGGGATTAAATGAAAAATTCTTAAAAAGTCATTAGGACACTGATGTGATAAGGAATATTATTAATCATTACTAATTTTTTGGACATGATAATCATTTATAAATAAGTTTGTTTTGAAATTGCACTTACTATTTAAATTTTAAAATATTTGAATGACCACACAGCATGAAGCAGCCACTTTCATTTTTAAATTCCAGGCCATCCTCATTCAGGAAGGCAGCACATGCTATAGTGCAATCAACATTTCTAATACCCATCTTCTTTGTTACATTCATTCACAGACCATTCAAAGAACATTCCAGGTATTGTGCTAGATGTTGGTCATACAGTTACAGATAAGGAAGGACCCACTTCCTTCATAACAGGTAGGTCATTCTAGCAGAGTGTAAGGAGGAGTACAGGATAAAAGTAATACCGAAGGGTTTAGGTCACCAAGTTTGAAGGACAGGCTGGTCTTCCTGGAATTGGCCCTGACACTGAGACCTCAAGATGAGAAGGACTTGGCCAGATGGGAGCTGGAAGAGGGCCAAAGTAGAGAGATCACTTGAAGGAATAACATGTGTGTCTCTGGGAGGTCAGAGAAAATGCTACTTACAGAGGAACTGTAAGAGACTCCTCATGTATGGAAAGGGAATTAACACACAGGAAGGCAAGGAGCATGGGCAGGTGCCAGACCATAGAAAGCCTCTGGATTTATGTTACAAAGATGGGACTTTCTTCTATAGTCTGCTCAGGAATCATGGGTCGCTTCTATTCACCCATCACATGTCATTCAGTCTTCTTAGCCAGGTTCCATATTCCCTGGGCCTTGTTCCTTTTCCTATTACTTCCTCATACACCTCAACCACTGTTCCTATTCACCTATTGGATTTAAAAACAAAAATCTTGGAATGCTGTAAGAAATACTAATGTTTGTTAAATTGTATTTGATTCAAATCTAATCACTTTGAAATGAATAGCTTAATTGCTTTGCTTGCTCAAGGGAATCATTAACACTTACCAAACTAAGGTTACTCTTATGCTTATTTCCATTTTTCAAATTCTGTTGTCTAATTCAGGCTGCATAGCTGAGTCTCTGATTCCATCCTTCATTCTACAAATGTTTATTACTTTCCAGATCAGGTAGGTGCCATGCTGCTCTTCCAGCACTAGTTGATGACACCCTCTGGGAAGGCCAGCTGACAGACCTTGAAACCTTAGGGTGCCTGTATTAGTAAAGAGCCTGGTAGCTAAGTTCTTGAGGGAGTTTAGGCCTATGGGAATCTCTTCATGGGGACTGTTCTGTTCCCAAGTGGATTTTGCACGTCTTCACATTGTTTCATTAATCTAGGAGGCAATGTGGTTAATAAATATATATGCTGAATGTTTCAAATTTTTAAAAATATCTTTATTATGAATAAGTATATACATTGTATGAGCAAATCTTGTGAAGGTATCCCCGTTTCCCTCCTCTCTGAACCCTACCCACTGGGGTACTTCCTGATTGTGCATACTGGACCTGTCCATAGGTTAGGGGATAATGAACTGCACCATAGGTAGACAGTTTTTCTTTCTCTTTCTATTTTCCTTCCCCCTTTGTGTATTGTTGCTGCAGAGGGCAATGAGTCTGGATATTCTCCCTCACTATGGCTCTTACATTCTTTCCGCCCCCTCTTCCACTCACTTTTCCTAGTCATACTGGGTGAGTTTTGAGTCAGCTTGGTTGTTGAGATCTTAAGTATCTCTGGATCTTCACGCTAGGTTGTGTTGGGTACCATTGCTGTCTGTCTCCATTGACCTTTCATGGGTTATCAGACTTGCTGTATGATTGGTCTCCTTTTTATCTTGTCACTTTCTAGTAGGTTTCATTAGGGCCCTGTGTGAAGGCAAGGGGTGGTTTGTCTTCTTCCAGGATGTCAGCCATCATCCAATGACATGTTGGTGGAATTGAGTTGTTCCCAGATGCCTTCTGAAAAATACAAACAGAATCTCCATTGGAGAGTGAGATCAATACAGGTTAAATGAGATAACATTGCTATTTTGGCTCCTAATGGGTGTAGCCTCTCTGTAGCTCTCTGGTAGTGGGAATTTCCACTAAGAGCCTGAGACCTTGGTCCCCATATGATTATGCCATGGATCCCAGTTCCAGTTAAGGGTTACTTGTCACTTAGCCATTCAGTAAACTGTGAAACTCCTCTGTTTAGTGCTACTATTGCACAGATGAGCATTTCTTTTTTTTAATACACACACACACACACACACACACACACACACACATATATATATATATATATATATATATATATATATATATATATATATTGTCCATAATGAATTACATTATTTAGTGGACAAACAATGAGTTGTTATCCCCAATTCCCCAATCCCCCCCCTGCCCATCCCCAATCAGCTGGATATCCTCCTCCGTGGGTCATCTGGATCCATCCTTGTGGCAGGGTACCATGGATAGTCTAGTACTCAGCCCAGTCCTCCTGGCCCAAGTGTGTTGTTACTGAGGGGTGCCACGCCTCTGGATAGTCTCCCCCACCATGGTTCTTACAATCTTTCTGCCCCCTCGTCTGCTCAGTTCCCTGAGTCATGGTGGGTGAGTATTAAGGCTGCTTTAATGTTGTGAGCATAGGGGTCTTTGTGTCGAAAATTGTTGGTTTCTGTCACCCTGGCTTATTCTGTGTTGATTGAATGGCTGTGGCTGTGGGTCCCTTATTTATCCCATCATTGTGGGGTTCCATATGGATCCTCCACGATATGACTGTGGTGGCTTATCTCTTGCCAGGATCTCAGCTATCTGCCTACGGTCAGATGGTAGGATGAGATGGGCCACAGCTCTCTCGCTGTATCCTGAAAAATACAAACACAATCTCCATCGGCGAGTGAGATCAGTACAGGTTAACAAATACACACAATTCTGGATTACCTAAATTCTATTTTTAGTAGCCTCCCCATCAATTGCTCCCATAATGCATCTTTTCTTGTGAGCCCAAGAGTATGGGATCCAGTGCCTATCGCCCTAAATTCCCAGTTCCAGTCAAGGGCTCCCCCTCACTAAGTGGAATATTTGGATGAATTTAAAAGCTGTTGATTGTCTCCCCCAGGCCCAGGTTTCTCCATTGCACTAGTGCTCCTTTCTTGGTTCGCTGTTCTTTCCTAGTAGAAGATGTGGTCAGCCTACTCATGGCCTCAGACTGTGTTTCATGCCAGTGGTCTCTGTTTACTCCAGCTGTCATTGATCAGCTTCCCCTGGCAGCCTGGCTGGTTACCATTCTGGACCTCGAAGGGTCTCTCGATGCTGACTGATGGCATTCTGTGGCTTCTTCAGCAACAGGGTTTTCACATGAGCATTTCTTGACTTGCTGGTCTCTTCCATATAGCCGTGTGTTCAGCATTCTTGTGAAAATTGTCTATATTGTATAGTAGTGGTCTCTGCTTTCTCCAAATATCATTGACCAATTCCCCGTGGCAGCTCATGCCACACCATCCAGTGCTACACATGCTACCATCTGGGAGCTGGTTACCATTCTGGATGTAGCAGGGTCTCTTGGTGTTGTCTGATGACACTCTATGATTTCTTCAACAATAGGGTCTTATCTCTGGCCTCTGACAGGTATTCAAGAGCTTTGACAGAAATCTGTAATGTTTTGGGGACCTCGTGGGTCTCTTTGATCAACACCTCAGTGTGGGAAGGAACCATTAATGGACAGGGAGATTCAGGCCTGGGCAATTATTCTTGAGTTTAGGTTTCCTCCCATTCTGTTCATGACCCCTCTTACCTGGTGGTGCCCTCGGCTTCCTCAGGAGCATACTCTATAAAAGCAAGGGTTTATGGTGTAAATTCATTATTAGTTAAGTTTACTTTAAATTTTTATAATAAAGGTTTTCATAAGGCCATGGTAATACAGGTGTTTAGTGTACTTTAAGTATATTCCATCTCATACACTGATACCCTCCCATCCCCCATCCCATTAGTTGTTCTCCTGGACCTGTTCAGCTTCTGCCTTCATGCCATCTGTCACTTTATGTACCTGTATAAAATCTAGGACCCATAAATGAGAGAAATTGGATGAAGAGCTTCTGTTGCAGCATACAAGGAACTGTAGTTTGGTAATTCTTAAATATTTTATTTATTTATTTATTTATTTATTTATTTATTTATTTATTTATTTATTTATTTAGAATGGGTATTTCAGGTCATCTTCCCACTCCAAACAAAATCCAGATCCATATGCCACTTTGTGAATCTGGCTTTATGTGAGTACCAAGGACATCCAACTTTGCATGCCGTTGACCACTGAGTCAACTCTCCTGCCCCTTAGTTTAGTAATTTTTAATGATCCCTGTGGCAAAGCAAAGCAATTGAACTATCCATCTCAAAGTGGTTAAATGTGAATCAAATATAATTTATCTTAAGTTACTGTGTCTTACAGGATTGCAAGATTTATAGAAAACCTAATGGATGAATAATACACAATTTAAAATGTTTATACAAAGTCTATTGCTCTAACGGAACTCTTAAAACTGGGTAATGCATAAAGGAAAGAGGGTTACTTTGACTCATAGAACTAGAAATGCAGGAGCATGATTCCCTACTTCTCTGAGGTTCTGATGAGAACCTTGAACAGCCTCAACTTCTGGCAGAAAACGGAAGCACAAGCAGTCATGAGCAGGAGAGAAAAAGGGTCTGAAATACCATAAGAGCCAATTTTCCAGAATCAGTTTCATGCGAACTAATCCAGTCTCCTGGAAAAAAAAAACAAAAAACAAAAAAAAAATCACTTTTCCACCTCTCATAAGGACCTTGTCTCCCAGCTCTGCTGTATGGGCAAGCAAAGGTCAACTTGACTTTGGACAGGGATAAATACCTCTGTCCCACTGGCTCATGCCTGAAACACTTGAAACAGTGTTGCTACTACGAGTACACTCACACTTTCCATCTATTCTTAAGATTGTGTCAACATTGAAAAGAAGAAAGAGTAGACTTGACATTCACTTATTTATTGCCCAAGATAAACCCTACTTTACCTTGGGCTTCTTGGTTTTACAGTTCTCGGCCTGGATTTATGTATTTTTTATGAGATTGATTCTCTGTTTCCTAGATGCACCAATCTTAATTCTAGTAGGTCCTGTGATTCATAGTACATACAAGTTGAGTCAATTTTCTCTACAGCGACAACTACAGTTGAGACTTAATTGTGCACCCTTGTATTACTGAGCCCTTTGAATAAAAAGACAAGGAAAAACCACTTAATGCCTTGGAATGTTTTGACTCCCAGAGAGGAATCCATTCTGACAAGGAGGAGGTGCTCTGAAATGGAGCTCTCTCTTTTATCCTGTCAGATACGCTTTAGATTGCCAGCCTGTTTGTGAGCACTGGAGCATGTGAACAATGTGCTTTCTGTGAAACCATGTGAAATGTTTGTAGGACTGCTTCTTTCCAGCCATAGCAGATGATGTACTGAAGACAGAAGTCTAGTATTCTTCAAAAGGTAACCTTGGGTGGATCACAACTTACCTAGGGACACTCGGTTTATTTGCAGGCTTTGGCTTCTTCTTTACTTTATTTAGTTTCCTCTTCTCTGCCCACAGTCTCACAAAAGGCTTAGTAATATTCTTCAATAGCTGGTATGACAGAGTGTGGTTACTGTGATGGGAGGAGATTTGCACTTTAGAAATGACCCTTTTGGACTGTTCCTACCCCCCCCCCCATTTCTCTTATTGATATCCTACTCCTCGGCCAGTTAATAGCCTTAATCAATTACCAGCTACTGAATGGCACATGTGTGCTAGGTCTACTATATTCATTACCTACATTAAAACTCCAGACTAGGGTTGGAGAGATTGCTCAGTGGTTAAGGCACTTGCCTGCAAAGCCTAATGACCAGAGTTTGTTTCCCCAGTACCCATGTAAAGCTAGATTCACCAAGGGGCACATGCATCTGGAGTTTGTTTGCAGTGTCTGGAGGCCCTGACATGCCCATTCATTCATTCTTTCTTTCCCCTTCTCTCTCTCTCTCTCTCTCTCTCTCTCTCTCTCTCTCTCTCTCTCTCTCTGTCTCCTTGCATATATATATGCATAAAACAGACACCTTTAGGCAAACATTATTAAGCATGAGGTAACACATTTAAAGAAATAGACAACAGATGTACGTTCATGCTCTAGGCCAGTATGTTGTACTCCTGTAACTTACCAGAGAATGGTGAGCAAATATAGAACCTTTAAAATCATCTAGAACAAAACTTAACTGTGGCTGGGCATGATGGCTCACACCTTTAATCCCAGCACATGGGAGGCACAGGTAGGAGGATTGCTATGAGTTTGAGGCCAGCCCTGGAGTGAGATTCCAGGTCAGCCTGGGATAGAGTGAGACCCTACCTCAAATAACTGAAATAAATATATAAATAAATAAAATTTAAAAATTATTTAAAAAGCTTAACTGTTAAATCCCTCAACATTCTGAACAAAAGCCTTTCCATTCTGAATCTTCATACAGATTTGAGAACTAATTATTATTTTGCAAATAGGATAAGCTATGTTTCATGGGTCATATATTTAGAAAGTTGATTGTAAAATCCTTAAAGAATAATTGCAATAATAATATTAAAGAATTATTTTATTACTATATGTATTTTTGAAATCCCTATAATATTCTTTTTATTCAGCCAGGCAAACAAGAAAAACCCAGTCTAGAAAATTAAGCAAGAAATTACTTACTGTAAATGACCTTCCCACACTCCCTTCACTCAACATACACATACATACTCTGGGCTTCTGGGTCAGTTATTGGAAACCACTGACTCCCTCCCTCTCTCTGGTACAGTGGAAAACTATGGGAACTAAAGGGAAGATGAATTCCACCCAGGTATAACTTGGGTCATCCCAGCTACCAGAGATCCTTCCACATCCTCACTTCCTCCCAACATAAAGATGAGCAGACTTTTGTCATGGCAAGTGTCAATAAAGGCATAAATAAGATGGTGTATTTAATAATACTGTCTTTGTCATAAAAGCCATCATTGAGAAGGGAAAACCTCTAGAGAAGCCAGGTGCTGTATACTTTGTCCATACAAGTTACTCATGTGTTCATAATTTTTATCCAGCATTTTTATAGATATTAACATTTTTAGCAATTATCAATATAAATCTGATTATACCAACATCCAAAGCCCACCACTCAAATTAAATTACCTCTTTCCTACAAGTTTACCATTCATAAGTAAAAGCAAATTAACTTTTCTGGCAATCATAATACCAAAAAAAAATTTTTAGTGAAAGAGCTGGATATATTTAAGATCAATAAGTGGTATAATTTGTTGGAGTGTGAGTTGAGCAGACCTTGCCTTGATGGCCACAGATTCTGAGAAAAAAATCAGTACTTACCTATATAAAAAGTTTTTTTTTCATTTTACTTTATTTTCTAACTTTTCAACTCTCACATTGTGTCATTTGAAATGAGAAAAATAAGATTTATTCACACACATATGTGCACATCTGTTTATATTTACACATATGTGTATATGAGTTTATACTTACACACACATACACAGAGCAATATTCATCAAATGCCTGTCTTGTAGTAGAATCCAATTATACTCATAGTCTTTGTGCTCGGGGAAGAAGTTTTGTGGTTTATAGAAACCCATTATAAGATGGTTTGTATTATAAAATCTGCCGTTTTTAAGTTTCTTTCATGTAAGTTCCTTTTATTTCTCTAACTACACACATGCTATTTCCACTTTTAGTGTTACTAAACACTAAGCACAAAGAACAGACTGTCAGCCACAGAAGTGATGCAGGAAGCCATTCACAAAAGTGATTCATCTTGGTTGTCAGTCAGTGAAGACGGTACAGTTTGGATTTTGTCTTCTGCACAGTCCTCTGCTACAAATCACATTGCAAGAACAGCAGGCGTCTTCTTTGAAATGTCTGAGAATTGGGGATCGGGAGATGCCTGAGTAAATGAGTACAATGATTGTAGCACAAGCATGAGGACCTGAACTCAGATCCCAACATGCCGGTGTGCACCTGTGACACCAGCACTGAGGGTGGCTTTCTGGCTAGTTAGTCTAGCTGAATCAGTGACTCTCAGCTTCAGTTAGATTCAGAGTCCTGTCTCAAAAAAAGTGAAGTAGAACCGAGGAAGACACTTGGTGTTGACTTCTGACCTGCACAGGTTGTGCACACACATGCAAACATACATATGCATAGGCATACATGACACACACATATACATTCATAAAAATTCCGAGAATTCTGCTATATTCATTCTTCCCTTAAGGGCAGTGCAGTGCTAAAAGGACTTGAAATGAGCTGTCAATCACCATTAACCCCTTCTAGAATAAAGAGAAGAGAAACTTCTACTAGATGTTAAAACCTATTTATAAAAGTACTGTAATGCAGTTATCTAAAAATGTAGTGATTTGAAGTAATCTCTCTATAATTGTTCCATGTTTGTGTGGTCTTACTCAATGTTATTTCGACCCAGTCACTTAAATCAAATAATTTAAAGTTGTGCAAACACTGCAAGCTTGTGTTGGTTTTCCTTTCCCTTTGCAAGTTATCCAAATATGGGCAGTTTTTTTTTCATTGCTCAGAAATACTTGCTAAGAATTTAGATCAAACCAGACATAGCAGTGCCTAGCTGTAACCACAGCATTTGAAAGGCTGATGTAGAATAATTATAAATTCTAGGCCGGCCTAGAAGAAATTCCAGGCCAGCCTGAGCTACAGAAACCCTGTCTCAGAAAAATACAAGAACATTTTTATTAACAAAACATAACAAGAAAGAAAATGTAGTGTGAATCAGTAAATGTTCTTTCCTTTCAATGTACATACTGAAAGAATTAAAATTTATTACCCTAGAAATAGCTAAACTATTTTGTGTACTTTTAAACCCTAAAATTATCTTGTATACTTTTAATACTTTATGTAAATGTTTGTAAGAAGGGGAATATATAAAAATCATTAAAATACTAACACGTTAATTTTTGGCATACTCGTATATGTGTATATGTGGCATGGTGGTTGTTTGGTATGTGTATATACAGTGTATGCAGGTGTGTGCACAAATGTTTGTACTCTATGTATACACACGAAGCCAGAGAACAATGGTGTCTTTACCTATGTCTCTTTCTTTAAGACAGTCTCTCACTAAACCCAGAGCTGATTTTTTTTCTGTCAGACTAGCTGACTAGTAAACCCCAGGGATTTTCTCATCTCCACCCCCTCCACAAACAGGATTAGGAGGTCAGGATATGTGACCATGCCCAACTCTTTGCATGGGTGCTGGGAATCAAACTCAGGCCCTCAGACTTATCCACTGAGCCATCTCCCAGTCCCCTGTTTTTTTAAAGCATTTCTATAACTTTAAGTGAATGCAATAAATTCCACACATACTATGTATTCTAATATATATGCATACACTTGCACACACAAATTCACATCTGGGTAAGGCATGGCTTATCCTTACTTCCTTCAAAATAAACCCGAAAGCTCCTTCCTCCTCCTGCCGTGCTGTGTGTACTGCTCCTGTGCGTGAAGCAGTGAGTGCTGACAGAGCTGCTGAATGGCAGCCTCTGAAGGCCATGGTGCTCACGGTCACTGTTGACAGAATGCCAACAGCGGTCGGCTGCCAGTGGCTCTGCAAAGCTGACCTTGTGACAACCTGCACATTCTTTGACTGCTTTTGCTGACATACTCTCAACTCGAACAACTGTTTTCGAAACAAGAGCCTAACAGAAAATGGAGCTTCTAGAAGCAATTGTATTCCAGTTCATTAGATGATCCTGTGTGTCAAAGAGGGCAAAGCAACACAGAGCAGAATCAACAAATGGAACCACCCTTGAATGTTGACATGTGAGTTACAGGCATGGAATACTTAGGGACATCCAGATGAACCCCAGCTACTCATGATGTCTTTGTTACTGTATCGCTGACCTATTTGAAGTTAAATACACATTTTTAAAACTGCAAAATGCACCGCATTCCTCACACTACGATGTTTTACTCAAAAGAAGCTCCTTAACCAAGGATGTTAGATGTTCTCCATTAATTAATAAATGCCGAGAGACTATCAAATTTTTAAAACAGGGATCAAGTGGGCAGATGGAAACTGATCTAGCTAGTGGAGAAGCTGATCCAATTGGTATAACATTCATCTGCTTACATAAAACTCACAAGCTACCTGTTGTACTGCTGACCCTGCCTTCTTATACAGTACAGTCTTCTAAATTCTTCTCTTTTCAGGTGACAAGCCTAGAAACCTTGTCGCCTAGACCCGGCTGACGCCGACTTTCCTGCCGCCCTCTTTCTGCGGCCTTTACCCCTGTTGACTCATCTATGTGGACAGTGAAATTACCATGTGGTTCACAACTCACTCCCAGCCCAGTCTGTTTTGCTGGTGTTAATATTGAATGAGGATTTTTGCATGCCTTTAAGTTTTCTATCAGAAGGAATGAGCTGCTGTTTGGCATGCTTTAACCACTAGAGGGAGATGGAGGTGCCTCTGTATTCCTGCTTCCCACGCCCTGTCCCAAGACCTGATACAGATAAATCCAAGGCCACCTTAAAGATCCTTGAGGTCAGAAGGAAAGTATGATTGGATCTTTGGACGAATCGAAAGTAGAGCAGTCTGAAAGAACTGCCCATTTTAAAACAGCATTTAAACATGCGATTTCATCTGAAGATCTAGATTCCTACTCCTACAACCAACCAGAAGGCATGGATGTGTTGTGTATGTGTCTCTGTGACACAGTCAGAAAGAGCATGTATCTTTAAATTTCACACATACAGCTCCATGGCTCCCACCTCTATTATTCTTGTAGTACTGAGAATAAATATTGTGTGCTCCTTATTGTCATGCTTACATTGTTGATTTTTTTTTATTATCCACAAAGAGTTACATTGTTTAGTGGGCCAACAATGAGTTGTTATCCCCAATTCCTCATTGCCCCCCTTCCCCATCCACAGTCAGCTGGATATCCTCCTCCATGGACCGTCTGTATCAGTCTTTGTGGTAGGGGACCATGGATAGCCCAGTCTTCAGCCGGGTTCTCCTGACCCAAGTGTGTTGTTACTGAGGGGTGCATGCCTCTAATAATCTCCCCCACCACAGCTCTCACAATCTTTCCACCCCATCTTCCGCTCAGTTCCCTGAGTTGTGGTGGGTGAGTATGAAGGCTGCTTTAATGTTGTGAGCTTAGGGGTTTTTGTGTCAAGAATCGTTGGTTTCTGTCTTACTGGCTTACTGTGTTGATTGAATGGCAGTGGCTGTGGGTCCCTTGTTCATCCCGTCATTCTCTGCAGGATTCCCTATGGATCCTCCACGATATGACTGTGGTGGCTCATCTCTTGCCAGGATCTCAGCTTTCTGCCTGCGGTCGGTTGGTAGGGTTATATGGGCCACAACTCTCTCGCTGCATCCTGAAAAATACAAACACAGTCTCCATCGGAGAGTGAGATCAGTATAGGTTACTAAAAATAGAAGCTAGGTAATCCAAAATGTTGTATATTGCTATATTATATATATGTTATATATATTGTTTTATATATATATTGTATTGTATGTATATGGTATATATATATATATATATATATATTGTTAACCTACATTGTTGATTTTTTTTGTGATTAACAAATGGCCTTTTTTGGGTACTTATGTGTGTTTATAGAGGTAAAACAGAAAAGCCAAGAAAAAGTGTTTTTTTTTTTTTGAGGCACTAAGAAAATATTTATGAGTGAAATATGGTAGCTGGGTCTCGCCTACTTCTCCCATCCAATCAGCTGGGCACCCTGATGAGATAGATCAGTGTCTTTCCACTCAGTCTCTGTTGGTCCCTTCTTGTGAGAGTGGACCAAGCACATGAGCCCATGCCTACTCACATAATCTCATGCATGCTTCCCTTGTTCTTGAGGCAAACACCATCTTTCTCCTACCCTCCCCTTATAGTGCATTGCCTCAAATTTAGGTTTTTCCACAAAGTGGTAAAATGTGGAGGATTGAGATTAGGGAATAGGCTGATATTTCAAGGAAGACACTTCTTGTTACAGTCAGCTTTCTCTTTCCTGAACAGAAAAGAACCCAACAAAAAGTGGCTTGTGGAGGAATGGGTTTATTTTGGTTTATGGACTCAAGGGAGACTCCATCCTGGCAAGGAAAATGACAGCATGAGCAGAGGGGTGGACATCATCTCCGCCATAGGACTGCAAACAGTGGCAGGAAGTTGTTCCAAACACTGGCAAGGGGAAGCTGGTTTATAACCCCATAAGCCCACCCCCAGCAACACCCAAACTGCCATCAGCTGGGGATGGAGCATTCAGAACATATTCATTTGTGGGGGATACCTGGATCAAACCATGACACTTCTAAAGTATTTGTTCTGTTCCTTGGACAAAAGTAGCTCCTGGGACTGATTCCTGATCTACATATCTGGTCACGGGGTAGACTCTTAGCAAATTTCTGCTTTCCCAACCTGATGTGACAGACATTAGGATTAGGAGATTTGGAACCTCTCATGAGCCATTATTAGCTTTTGATTACCTCATGACTGACAAGGATTTTTAAACTGAAAAATAAGGGGCAAAGTACCCAACTTCGTACTCAATTGAGTAGGGAAAATATGTCTGCAAGTAGCTTGTACTCCCAGAGGAAATGTCAAACTTAAATTTAGATTTGGGTAGAATAAACAGTTTCCAACAGCTGGTGTCTAGATTGCCTCACATCATGCTTCTTTGTCTCAAAAGGAAGTGACACTATAAATCTATCATGACTGTGTCAGCACTGTATGTGTGATTCCTTGTAATCGTTAAGGAACAAGTTAGCATGGAAAGACTTGGCAATGTTCTAGTTTAGAAGTGTGGAAATGAGAATGTTATGCTTTGGAGTAGATAAGTCATTTTTCCCAAATCCCAGAGACTCCATCATGAGAAGAAAGCCATTGAACCTTTCCTCTCGTTACTCTCCCCAGCCTTAGTGTCCACCTACCCATCCTAATATATTCCCTTCCTCCAAGGGCAGTACTTTCCAAAATGAAGGAACTAGATGCTTCCAGGGGATGTGTGACATAGAGGGAGCTAGAGAGATGACTCAGTGGGTAAACTGTGTGCCCTGTAAGCATGGGGACTATAGTTTAGATCCCTGGCACCCACTGAAAGACAGCAGTGATAGAAAGTACCTGGGGAGGTAGAGGCAGGAGTATCTCTAAGGCCTGTTGACTAAGTAGTTTTGGTAGGTTGAATAAGATGCCCTCCCCCCAACTCATGTATTCTGAATTCTCCTTCCTTGGCTGATGACAATCTTGGAAGTGGAGTCTTGCTGGAAGAGGTGAGTTGTTGGGCACAGACTTAGGGGTGTTATAGTCAGCTCCCTCTTGCCAGAGTTCAGCTCAATCTCCTGCTGTTACTTTCCACCTGCTGTAGAAGAGGTGGTGTCTAGCCTCTGCTCATGCCATGCTGTCCCCTGCCATCATGGAGCTTCCACTCAAGACTGTAAGCCAAAATAAATACTTTCCCTCATTCAGCTGCTTTTGGTTGGATGCCTTTGTGGCAGCAATGAGAAGGTAACTCTACCACAAGTCTGGCCAAATTAATAAGCTCAAGATTTAGTGAGAGACCCTACCTCAAAAATAAATAAATAATGTGGAAAGTAATTGAAGAAGATTCTCAGTGTCAAGCACTGGCCTCCATATACACACATGAACACACAGGTGCCCTAATATACAAATACACACACACATGTACACACACAACTATATTATAAAAATATTTTAGTCATTTATTTGGGGGAGAGAAGGAGAGAGAGAGAGAAATGGGCATGCCAGGCTCCCTTACCACTGCAAATGAACCGCAGGCACATGTGTCACATTGTGCATCTGGCTTTATGTGGGTACCAGGGAATTGAACCCAGGAGAGCAGGCTTTGCAAGCAAGTAGCTTTAACCACCAAACCATCTCCCTAGCCCAGAACTGCTTTAATAATAACCTAATATATAATTTTCTTTTCATACTAGGTAGAAATTGTATTGATGGCATAAACGTACTTGTGGGTGAAACATTTGGAAGTTACCATAAACCAAGGGTGCCATAAACTGATGGCAGTTGTTATTTTCTTTATTTTGGGGCATATACAGAAGAAAAAGAAGGGGGAAGCAAGCAATAACCACAAAATATATATTAAGTCCTGAAACCTTCATACATACATTTTGATAGTTGTGAGCAAACATAAAGTAGGAAAAAAGCACTTTCCAAATCTTGAGGTATAATACTTGTGTCCAAGTGTAATTGTTTAGGGTGCAAGTTGAACCAGCCACTTCTTTTAGAGAACAACATGTTTACATGAAAGCCCAACTGGCAGACAAACTAGGCAGGCAAATGATTGAAGTGAACTTGATACTTTTGGAAAAAAATAAGTGGCAGATTTCTGAGCATGATAAAATTCAAACCTTCAGTTGAAATTAGAATTTTGGGAAAGCTTGTAGTTGCTGCTGTGACCCCGGAAGCTTCCCAGTATCTGGATTATTTTCTAATGAGGCAACAAAAATGAGTCTTTTATTATTGAAAATTAAATATATGATGTCAGGGAACTAAGGTTTCAGATGAACTATAGAAGATCTCTAAGGTTCCTATGGCCTTTGCATCTGAAAACATGTGTACACACAGACACACAGACACACACACACACACACACACACACACATGTATGTGTGTTCTGGGTCTTCAGAACAAAAAGTATGAAAACCTCTGATATAGAGGTAGTGCTATATTCACTCCAGAATAGAATGGCAATTTGCAAACATATTAACAGTATGCATCTTATCATCACTTTTTTTTGAGTCAGATGTAAATAATAGCTCACTGTCCCATCAACTCTAAGTGACTAGTGCAGTACATGTCATATACAAAGCCATTACTCACGCTGAAGTACACTCCTGGAGGACAAGGCTGGAGCAGATTCCCAGAATTAATGTTCTGTCTCTTCATGATCTACAAAAAAATTCCTTTGTCTAAGAAAACACGTCCATATTTGGCTCATAAATTTGCTTTTCCTGGGGAATGAAGAATCACATGCAAGCTAAAAAAAATTTTTTTTCCTGCCACTAACATTGCACCCAAACACCTGCTCTACTTGCATCCATGTTATGAGAACAAACTTTATGGCTGGTGTTCATGAAGATCAGTGCAGTAATGCTTATATAGCCTAATGAATCCATGGGCTCTGTCTGAGTTTAGTTCAGAATATTTATGGGAAGTACGCTACTCTGTATAAAGCATTTACTCTCCTTCCATCTTTTTTATAATGTAACTGATAAAATGTCCTACCCAAGTTTTTCTTCTGAATTTGTTTTCTATTACCATTTTGACAGGTATCTTTTTTCTTCCTTCCTGTTGTCTAATTGTCTTGATATTTACACATGGTAAAAATCACACACACACTTATACCAGATCACACTGTACTCACTAATCTCTTAGAAGCTGGTCATTGACTTCTCTATTAAATGAAAGAAATTTAACTCTGAACAAGATCTGGAGGTCATATGATACCAGGGAAATTTCAATAGAATTTGTGATGTTTCTGCATGTAGCTAATTAAAAATTTGTGTTAAAAATTAATTGAACTAATCTTTGGTGCACTGTATTTAACCTTCAAACTCTATTTAAATTTTTCTTTTTGACCAGTTTTCATGATACTGAGAGGCAAGACACAAAAGACAGAGGCTGGGTAAACACTTTCCTAGTAAACAAAACATATGTTAATCTTTCTGCTTTGCTTGGAATTACTTTAAATAGGAAAGTAAAGGCTTAATGTGTTCATCACTATGGGCGATATTTGCCTACATGTAGCTTCAGTTTCAAATTACCCTTCAACATGGAGATTTTAATCTTGAGAAAATTTAAGACACACGAATTTGTTATTTGGTAAATGAGACCCTTATCAGTTTTTAAATAGCAGTTTTCTTAAAAATACAAAAAGGAGATAATTCAGTCTTTAAATATGTTGTCTGAGAAAGTGACTACAGTATTTCTGATATTTTGAGGTGCCTGGGTTTTTAACAGGATGTTTATATGACAAAATAAAGCATTATTATAAAAGAAAGATGATGGTCCTTTGCCTTAGGCTGAAATGGAAAAATTTACTCCATGTGACTATGAGTGCATACAAGGCATATAAATAAAATTAAGATATGTGTGTATATCTTACATATGTTATATCCTTTAATTAGCAACTTGAATAAAATCAATCTCATAATCACAAAAGATCAAGTATTTGTATTGAATATGCATGAATTATGAATAGAAAAGGACAGGAAAAATTCCACAAACACTTACAAGAAGAGTGTATACATATTCTGACCCCTCAACTTCATATAAAGTTATAAATTGTGCATATATGTGTATATATGTGTGTATCTATAATTACACATACTCATAGAGAATAAATGTATTAAATCTTCATAAACATTTCCTCTATGGTAGAATGTGGCTGATACCATTTTTCTTACTTGTT
>PVHP010005115.1:0-67106 GCA_004024765.1 Zapus hudsonius
GTTGGACCGGACTTTGGGAATGGCTCCTCCTTTGTTTAGGAGCAAAAAGCATTTTAGATGTGGCTGCACTCTCAAAGGTGAAAACAGGGCTTTCCTAGCCTGAGAGTGAGGCAAGGGCTTCTGACTGAGCAGACTTCACAAATCCCAGACAACAGCCCCCTGAGTTCCTGAACTGCTCTGCTTTGCATAATTACAGCTCCAGTTATCCCAGAGGCCCACCACCACGTTGTACTCACATGCCCTGCAGGACATTCAGAAACACAGGCCATGTGCTCTACAAATCTTTGCATGCTTGTCTTTATTTATTTTGCATGGAGTCGTTTATTCCTTTCCCATTTCTCGGGAGAGCAGTGCTAATGTAAAGAGGTTGATGAAGCTGCTTTGCTGACGAGCGCTTTTCCTCTCCTTTCAAGTCTTGGCATTTGTTTATTTAGATTTCCCAATGATCTACATCTGTGGGTGAATTCCTTCTTGCAGCCGCTTTTCCGTAAAAGTTGTTTCATGTTACCTGTGACTAATTGGTTAAATAAAAACAGCACACACCCCTCCTCTTCAGGGGTACATTTTGTTCTGGCCAGAAAAAAAAAGGTGGACAGCACTGTTCGCCATCCTTTTCACCTCCCCCTTTCCCTCCAAAATCAGAAACATGAGCCACATGGTCAAGCTCTTAATGGATACTGTGCCCAGGATAGGTTGATTTTGAACTGGGAATTTACCTATAAAGCTCAGACCTACATTTCCTTTGCTTGTGTATTGTTCTGGAAATGTTCCTGAGTTGCAATTTGCACCAGGTTCCTTTTTAAAAAAAATATTTTCAATTTTTAATTTATTTATTATTATTTATTTCTTTATTCTTAATATTTTATTTATTCATTTTCAAGCAGAGATACAGAGAGAAAGAGAGAGTGAGAGAGAGAGAAAGAGAGAGAGAGCGAGCACCAGGGCCATCACCTTGTGGGTCTGGCCTATATGGGCACTGGGGAATTGAACTGGGAGCTTTAGGCATTGGAGGCAAGTGCCTTAACCGCTGAGCCATCTCTCCAGCCCAGCACCAGGTTCTTATGAGTCAACTGATGGGTGTAGGCGTCTCCCCTTCCCTTGCAAGTTGGACAACTGAGCCTGAGGAATAAACTGGCAATAGAATAGGAAGGGTGGGGGAATTATGAAATTTATTTTGTCGATAAGCATAAAAGTCTCTCTCTCTCTCTCTCTTTCTCTGTCTCTCTCTGATACACACACACACACACACACACACACACACACACACACACACAGGTTCAAAGGAGAACCAGACAACTGAGACTTCTTAGTACTACACAAAAGGACAAGGGCTTGGCCTCTAGGAGAAGGAGGTAGAACCCAAGGCTAAGAAGGTTCCTTTGTAAGGCAGATGAAGTCTCCCAGCTGACAGGCACCTGTCTGTCTGTCTGAGTAGGTGTCAGACTCTTCCTCTTCTTCCTAGGAACAGATCTTTCCTTAGGCAAGGGAAGTATGGACAGAACTCTTCTTGCATCCCTGTTTATTTGACTCATAGATAGATGTACATTTTTTTTTTTAACAAAAGGATAGCTTTTCAAAGTCATTCCTGTGAGTGCACACCTCTGGATAACTGATATCTGACGGGTTTTCTGATCTCCCTCCAGCACTGCAGCCTACGCACAAAGCTGGAGAGGAAGAAAGCAGATAAGAGAAGGAAATGGTTGAGAAGGAGGGAAAGAATAGTGAGACTGAAACAGGGAATGTTAATTAAAGAAAGAATTCATGATTTCACGAAAGAACAATGTATGCTTAGCTCTCTCTTTGGTTGGGCGAAATTGCTGTTTCACTTACTACCTTGAATCTGTCTTTCCACTCCTAAAGTAGGCTGAAAGAGCCTGTTCCCATTGCTCAGTTGTGAGGGGCAAGTGGGATGCTGTATGGGACATTACTTGGTACTCTTCATAAGAAGAGTGTATCTATCATTCTGGGAATATGAAAAAAGGGCATCTAAGTTAGAAATTCACCCACCCATCTATCAGCTACTGCCGTTTTAGGCTAAGAAGATGACTTAGAGGATAAAATGCTGACCATGTAACTCTGAGTTAATGAGTTCAAGTCCCCAGACCTCCACGTAAACCCCAGAAATTGTGGTGGGGCTTCCATAATCCCAATGTGCCCCTGTGAGAAGGGAGATGGAGACTGGAGAATTTCCTGGAAGCTAGTGGGCCAGCTAGCCTGGCGAAGGGAGTAGTGAACAATGAGAGGCCCTGACTCAAAAGAGGTGGGAGGTGAGGACCAACCTGACCTCTGAATGCACGTGGTGTTATGTACCCACCCAAGTTCACAAACACAAATGCCAAATTAATTAATTTTTTTAAAAGCTGGGGTTTGGGTTCTAGAACCTAGACCTTACCCTTGTTCTTTCCTCTGCCTGGCCACTGCACTGTCACTTAGGATGCCAATTAAATGCCACATCTTCATCATGGACTTTTCTGGCTCCTGCACCGGAAAAGGACATGCTTCCTGAATATGCTGTCCTTTAATGTCCCCCAAGCATTAGACTCTAACCTCCCCTTGTGTCCCAGAATGTGCCAACACAGTGGACCTTGCATAGGAGGGGCCAATGGCATATAGGCTTGGAAGAGGTTTTGTCAGTCAATCTCAGGGACACTCTCCTATATTCTATCTATTCACTAGGTAAAGAAGCCCTCTCTGTGCTGGCCTCTGCTTTAGGGGCTGGGAATTCAGCACTGATCAAGCAGTTATGGCTTCCATACTCTCAGAGCAAGAGACCGAGAAGTTAAGTGAGGTGTATTATGTAAGAGTGCAATTTTCTTTTAGAAAACAGAGCAATAAATAAATAAACCAGCAGACGTTAGTCCCTGGGGATTAGATACTAAAGTCATGCTTTCACATAGACTCCCACATTTGGCCATTTGCCTGAAGGCAGATCTCCATTCCTCTCTGAGAAGAGGACAGCTCAGAATCCAGGCGGGGGCTGGGGGAGTGGCTCAGTGGAAGAGCTTGAAAAGAAGGTAGAGATATCTCATGTTGACCCAGATTTTTTTTTCTAAGTGAAATATCTATAATTAGGTCAGTGATGATATTTTCCCTCTCTTGGTATGCATGCAAATTGGCAAGTCCTTCAGGAGATAACAGTGCCTAGCTATTCTACAGTATTTAACAACACTTAAAAAGAAACACACTAGCTGAGGATGCAGCTCAAAGGTAGGGTGCTTGTCTGTCATGCGTCAGTTTCATCTTCAGCAAGTTGGAGGGATATGGTTCTTTATGGCAGGGAAGGAGTGGTGGCAGGAGTGTGAGACAGCTGGTCCCATCGTATTTATAGTCAGGAAGCAGAGAGAGGCGGCAGGTACTTCTGAGGTTTCTTGAGTGTGCTAGCAATTTTGCTTCCAATATGGGCTTGCTTTACAGTAGTTTTGTGTCTATTATTTTTTTTCTTAAAACTTTCCTCCCCCAGGTGGTAACAACTTATTTTTTAATGTGTTAACTTTGCCCCTTCTATTTTGACAGTTGAAAGTCCTTTTGATGTTCTTTTCTCCTCTTCTTAGCAGAGTTTCAATTAGCCAAGGTAAACAGATAGGCAATTAATTCTTGAATAGGTAGGTGTGGTGGTTTGAATGTAAAATGTTTCCCATAGCCTCATATATTCCTGATTATGCTTCATACTTTTGTCTCTGGCAGGTGGCACTGTTTGGGAGGTAGAGCTTGCTGGAGGAAATATGTCACTGGGAGTTCACCTTGGTGTGTCTTAGCCCAGCCCCTCTTGCTATACTCAGCTCTTTCTATCATCTCCCTGCTGATGTGGGGATGTGACACCTGGCTTTCTGCTCCTGCCATGCTTTCTCTGCCATCATGAAACTTCCCCTTGAAACTGTAAACCAGTAATAGACCCTTTCCTTCCATGGGCTGCCTCTGGTGGAGTATTTTGTCCCAGAAATAAGAAGGTAATTGCTACAGTGAGCTATTATTAATTTCTTATGTTTCCCTCCTGCAACTTTAAGCTGTTCTTATTTTTAGCCCCCAGCTTCTTAAACTGTTAGTCACAACCCCACATGAAGTTGTATAACCAAATGTGGAGTTGTGAAAAATTTGGCAACAGTATAAGTTTTCTGAATGACCAACAATAAATTAAAAATCAACATGTTATAAACCCGAGGTGTTTCTGGCAGTACTCGCCTATGTTCCCTCAAGTAACTTCACTGCAGCCTTTGTTCTGAGCACCACATAATGCCAACGAATGCTGATGAACACATTGACTCGGATTCATATGTATGTTAGGAATTGTAGTATTTTTATTTTGCATACAAAGTTTCTTGCTTTTAAAGAAACATAATGGTTTAATTATGGAAAAATACTTTTAATATGTTCTTATGATCATTCCTCAGCTTGTAAACATCAAATCAGTATATCTTTGGCCCAGGTTGTATTATAATGTTTGATTTGAAAAATCATTGCTGATTGACACCCTCAAGGCTCAGAGAACCTCAAGGAAGAAGGTGGGGGAAAGAAAGTAAGAGCTGAAGGAGGGGGAGGAGCATACAATGGAATTCTGATACAGCCCAGGCCTTGCGCTCATGAACACACAGCATCCATGACTTCCTGCACAAGACTGAGCCCTTCGATATTTCATCATGTATTGGAGAGGGGCTCTCAAATCTCCACTCCCCACAGAGTTAAGGTGGCTGGAGGAGGGAGAGTCCTTTTCTTCAGGGATGTAGCCACTGGTAATTTGCCCATACTCCAATAAATAACCTTCCACCCATGCTCATGAAAGCAACCTTAATTTAACTCAGTGGATTATTGAAAAAAAAAAGGGGGGGGCTCGGTGTGGTGGTGCATGCCTTTAGTCCCAGAGTTTGGGAGGCTAAGGTAGGAAAATCACCTTGAGTTCAAGGTCAGCCTGGGGCTACAGAGTGACCCTGCCTGGAAAAAAAAAAGGAATGAAAGTAAAAAAGGGGTATAAATTGGGAATGTTGCAGTCAGCCACACACCACTGGGATGAATCTTCAAACCAGGTACAATTTGGGGGAGGAAAGTATTGAAACTACGGATTGAGGGGAAGTTCTGTAACAGTGAAAGAGGCCCCTTTCACAGGTCCGAGCAGAGAGAGAAATCCATCACCAACACCACACACAGAATAGAAAACAGGGAGGAGGGGCCAAGGAGAGAATTTCTTCTCCTTTATATAGCCTTAGGGTGGGGTCTTACAACCCTTCCCCAGACTTAATGGCTTCCTGAGTCTCTGGACTTTCCTTCCTGTGCTGCCCACACAGGAAAGGATGTTTACTTCTAGCTTTTTGGGGGTTCCTTACATCTTGCCCCCTACTGAGAGACTGCCTTCCTGTAAACATCCTCCGAGACCCTCCCAAGATTCCTTGAAAGGTCAAGTTGACATCAAAACTTAACCATCACAGGGAAGAAGGGTTTTAGTGGGAGTGGGATGGAATTAAAAGAGAATACTGGAAGGGGGGGTGAGTAAACTAAGCATACATTAGATATATTTATGGATGTGAGGGCATTCTGGCTGTGACATCTGCCACCCCATTGATCATCATCAGGATTGACTCAGCTAATCTGGCTGACTAGGAAGGTGCCCCTTCCTCCCTCACAGCTCCACCTGAATCCTGGTCTTCAGTCAAGGGTATTCAAGTAGCTGTGCTCCCCTGCCGGAACCTCCAAATAAGTTCTCAAAATACAATGTGTGTGTGTGTGTGTGTGTGTGTGTGTGTGTGTGTGTGTGTAAATTTGAAAAGTAAAAAAAAATTTTTAAAAATTGCTGTATGGAGCTAGAGAGGCCTCATCGGTTAAGATGCTTGCCTACAAAGCCTAATGACCAAGTTTCAATTCCCATTATCCATGTAAAGCCAGATGCACAAAGAGGCACATGTATCTGGAGTTTGCAGTGCCTGCTGGCCCTTGTATGCCTGTTTTCTCTCTATCTATCTTTCTCTCTCTTTCCTGTCTTTCTTCTATCTCTTCTTACAAATAAATAAATATATATACATATATATTTTTTTAAAATTTCTGTATGAATCACTTATATGTTTCATTTAAAAATTGTTTAGTGAATTTTGGCTTGGAATTAAGACAGACTTTCCAACAATTTCTGAAATGATCTGAACACATATTTCTACCATTTTGTGCAATGTATTTATGTGAAGCAGTATTCTCAGTGTTGATGATTATAAAATCAATATATCAATCTACTCTGAAAAGCACTGAAGACCTTCTTTCCAGCACTATGAAACAATGGGCCAAGATTTATTTATACAAAAAAACTAAACAAGCATATCCAATTCCTTAGTATGCAAATGAGCATGCAAAATTTCTTTTGTCTTTAATAATGGTAAAAATTATGTAGTCCAAAGAAGTATTTCAAAACACATTGTTTTGGGTTGGTTATCAGCAATGTTTGATTTGGATACGGATCTGATATACCTAGGAGCATGTAGAAATTTCTCAGAGAAAAAAGGGTCATGAGTGGGAAATGTTAAGAAACCCTGGTTTAGTAGACATACAGGTAAGGAGGCTCCAGAGCTGGGGCCATGTGGAAAGCTATAGACAGATCAGACCTGAAAGAAAGCATATACTCCTTACTTACATATATGATTTTGTACATTCCCCCTGTGTATCAGTTACTTTTATACTGTTATGACCAAATACCTGACACAAGCAACTTAAGGGAAGAAGGCTTTATTTTGGCTCACGGCTTGAGGGAACACAGTCCATCACAGTGAGGATCACATGGAGAATGGCCCATCCTGGTGGTGAGTGTGAGGCTATTGCTTCTCACATGTTGGTGGACCAGGAAGCAGAGAATGCAGGATTAGAAGCAGAGCCTGACTGTCAAACCCTCAAGTGACCCATCTCCAACCGCCAGGCTCTACAATCTCCCAAAACAGTGCTACCAGCTAGAGACCTGGACATGAACCTGTGGGGACATATATATATTCAAACATAACACTTAGAACTGCCCCAGTTTGCATTGTTGATGACTAAACATCCCTAGAAGAACCAGCTCTGGCAAAAATGTTACTGAAAGTAAAATTGTATGTTCCATGGGAAAGAATGGTAATTGAGTGGAACAGGTTACCAGATACTTGAATGCCGAAAATGGACACAATAAGGGGGGTGTTGGGGCTGGAGAAATAAGCTAGGGGCTTATATTTAGCATGCTTGAGGCCCTGCATCTGATTCCTCTAACCCCCAAATGCCCCCAGACAACAACAAAAAACTTGTAAAAAGAAAAATAAAATTAGCTTAAAATAGATACTCCCAGTACCACATAAACCCAGTATGATGATGGCACATGCCTATAACCCCAGCATTTGGGAAGTGGAAGCAGAAGAATGAAAAGTTCAAGGTCGTCTTCAGCTACATTTTACACTTTTATCCGTAACCTCCATCTGTATCTACAGTGTGCTTGGATCATGGTCTGCTCCCACCACTCTTCCTCATGCCCGGCCCTCTCCACGGACCCTCCTCTTCCATCTTGATAACCCTTTTGTCTTGTCCATCCTCCAGAGCAACATGGTGATGGACCCGTCATTTACCTTTAATACCAGCCTGGAATACATGAGACTTGGTCTCAATAAGTAAATAAATAAATAAAAGCAAACCTTTAAAAACTAGGTTCCAGTCAGAACATTACATCTTTATTTTTTTGGAAATGGGAACCAAACTCAGGGCCTCATACATGCTAGGCAAAGCATTACTGTTAGTTAAATACCTTCTGCAGGCTGGTCTTCTCTGATGGTAGGAAGTTGTAGTTAGATGCCAGGTGGTCCAAGGGAACTGTCAGTTCCCAGTTCTTTGAGATCAAGACAGGAGGACACATTAATTTGCCTTCTCTTAGGCTCTGAGAATTCTCTCCCAGTTGAGTAGTATTTTGTATTTATTTTAACCATACAGGTGACAGGAGTGTATGACGTTAGGAAATACCCCCTGGTGGGACCAGGGAAAAGTGTGCCACCCTATACTGTAACACTAATTTACTCTGAGCTGCAACACTGCTGGGTGTGTAGCAGCCAAAGGAGACAAGAGACTCTAGGACTGTGTTCCAGCTGCTTGTGCCTCATGGTAGAAAACAGCTTAGTGTTTGGCAGGTATGAACTCGCAGTGTGTGTGTGTGTGTGTGTGTGTGTGTGTGTGTGTGTGTGTGTGTGTGTGTGTGTGTCCCTGTGTGCACTAAGCGAGGTTGGAAGGAAGGCAAGAGAAAAGAAGTTGGAACACGGGCAAGCTCAGACCCTTCTTGGACCATGTGTGGAGGACGGAGAATGATCTGGCACGATTCCCTTGTGCAGGCCCCAGGGGAGTTTGTTCCCAGCTGTTCTGGTCTGTTTTCCTTGCTGCTCTTTGCTCCCACAGTCCAAAAGCAAATGTGGATCTTTCCACCCACAGCTCAGGCTCATCAAGAGTGGTCGCTCCTTTCCTGGGTGACTCATGGGAGACTTGAACCTCCATGGCCATGGCAGACACCCCCACAGCTGTGTCCCCCTCCACTCTCCTCTCTTGGGCTACTTTGGTGTTATTGTCACTTGGATGGGATAGCACATGGCACTTAGACACAGATACTTAAACTCATTTTCTTAAATGGTGCTTCTCAATGGCTGCTAAAATTGTGGAAGACAGTTAATCGTGGCTTCAAAGTTGAGATGCTAGCAGCCAGAAGCAACTGACTTGTCTTTCTTTAATTTTCTACTACATCCAGTCATCCCTTGGCATCCTGGGTGGCTGGGTACCAAAATCCACAGGTGCTCAGACAGAATGGTGTGGAGTTTGCATATAACCCACACACATCCCCTCCTTTAGCTCTGTAGATGACTTACCACATCTAGCACAAGGTCATGGCTTTGACAGTAGCTGCTATATTGTATTGTTTAGGGAGTAATGACAGGGGTAAAGCTTGTACTGATACATGTGCACATAAATAATCTCTTCACCCCTAATCATTTTCTAAGGTTGATTGAATTCATGGATTCAGGACCCACAGGTACTGGGTACTGTCTGAATATGCTTGGATGTGTCGAACTGCTGGTTCCTTAAAGAAGAAAAGCTATGGTCATTTTGAGGTTTGGATATTTGCTACTATTTTGAGCTAAGAATGAGATGAGCTGCCTGGATAAAACTTGTTTTGTAAATAAGACAACCTCTTGCCTGCTTTCTTCTGCTCTCACCAATCCTTTCCTCTGCTCAGAGGCCCTGGCTCCAAGTTCTCCTAGGAAAGGAGGTATTGTTCCAGCTCTTAGAATGCTCCCAAACTGGCTGTAGATACAGATTATCATCCCAAACTCAAAAAACCCTCAATGGAGCCCAAGTAAAATGCAACTCCAGAGGAAGTAAAAATTACTTTTTTGTTCAGCTTGTAAGATTAGTCTGTGTCTTTTAGTCTAGAGTTTTACTTAGTTTTAGTATTTTTTTATTTTGCATGTGTGATATGTGTGTGGTGTATGCTCATGTGTGTGCCGATCCATGCCATGTGTGTGCATGAGTGTGCAAAAGCCAGAAGAGAACATGGGGTGTCCTCCCCTATCACTCATTCCTGTTTCCTTGAGACGGAGTCTCTCACTAAACACAGAGATGCCATTTTTCATCAGACTGGCTGACTGGTGAGCCCCAGCAATTCACTGGTCTCTGCTCTCCATGGGGCTGGGGTGTGTGGCCATGCCCAGCTGTTTATGAACTCAGGAAGAACCAGGCCCTCTCAGGCTTGTGTAGCAAGCACTCCTATCCACTGAGCTATCTCCCCAGCTTCTAATTTTAGTATTTTTTAAAAAGATCCTATTGAACTATAAATATTTTGAAGTGGCCTTTGATTCATTTCCCTCTTCCCATCTCCTTCCCAGGCCCCACGGGACAAAGCACGCATACTGCATGCTTGTGAGCGCATGCATTGACATCACTGACTAGGGAAAGCTTTGTTGGAAAGGCGCAGCTTGGGCTCTGCTTTCAGATGAAGAGGGGGCAGCAGGACGGTGACATACTACCCAGATATGAGTCATTTGTTCTGGGCCTTGAAGAATTTGAAAAGTCACAACAGAGGGGGGAGAGAATGCCAAGTTGGTAGGACAACTGGATCAGAGCAGAGTGTGAGTTTGACAAAACGTGAGGTCAGAGAGGAGGCCAGCCAGGCTGTGCTAAGGCATTGTTTTGGAGAATAGCCGGGATATTAGGGTAACTAGACGTCTGAGGAAGGCTTGCCAAGGTGCTGGATTGGCTTATGGTTCTTGCTTCACATTAAGGACACTGTCACCCTCGTCATTTTTCTCTTAGCATATTGTGTCTATTCTTAGCTGTGTTGAAGGGTGTGGGGGAGACTTAATATGATTTAATAATCATAAGTGCATGAGTTTTATTTATTAGCTATTTTGTTCTAGAATTGGTTTGTTTTCAGGAAAGATGACTGGATTTTGAAAAAAAGAATTTTAAGTTGGACTGGAGAAATAAAGTTTTTCTCTCTGGAAAGGACCTGGGTGGCCATGGGTGAATATTAGGAGTTATTTAAAATATATTTCTGTTTGGGGCAACAACTTGAGATAGGGAAAGCAGGAAAAAAATAGAAGGCTTGGGCAGTAAAGCCATTTCTTTGTTAATGGTGTTGTCGGATGTGTAGGAAGAGAGAGCAAGTAGGTCTGGAGGTGGAGAGAAGTCACAGTGGGAGGTTGAGTTAGCAGATGTTTCAGTTGCTTTCTCATTGCTATGAACAAATACCTGATAAAAAAGAAATTTAGGGAAGGAAAAGGTTTATATTTGGTTACATTTTTCAATGGGTAGAGTCCATCATGGTGGGGGAGGGTTGGTGGCAGGAACTGGAGCACTGCTGGTGGTGTCTATAGTCAAGAGGCAGAGATCAGAAAGGACAGGGCTCCTGACTATCAGATCTCAAGATCATCAGCCTGGCAAGGGAGTCATGTTAATGCCTGCTCCATCCTCTTCCCTGGGAAGCCAAGCCCTTGTCCCTTTATTTAGTGATCTCTAAAATTGGACCATCTTGCACTGTGTATGAGTCCAATGCTTGTCAGTCATGTAATAAACTTTGTGTATCTTCCTATTGTCAGTTTATTTTGGAGAATAAAATTATTGAAGAGAGAAGAGATAAATATAAGGCTTCTCTTGTGTTTTCTTGGAGTGAAGCCATAGCCCAGAAGGCACAGAGTTGTACCAGACACTAGAAGGAAGAACGAGAAGCTAGGAGATGATCCACAGAAGAGACATAGCTGCCATTTCAAACAGGGGCCAGGATGAAACCCATATGGATATTTATGTCACATAATTATTGTATAATTGCCTGCACCTTAGCACCTTGCACAGTCCATATTTCAAGTTAGCAATCAGAAACAGAATTGGGAAGTTTAAATTTCCAAGTGTCATAGCAGACATTGCAAGCATTATTAAGTAATCTTCTTTTTCCTGAATTCACAAAGCAGTTTGTTCTACTCTTGGGAACAGTGGTTACCATAAGGCAGGAAGGAGAATCCATCTGCTCAGAGACTTGCTTTATTACTCAGGAAAACCCCATCATTTCTTATAGACTGGTTATCTACAGCAGTCTGTATTTCAAATGGCCAAGTAATCTGCATCTCACACTAAACCTTTTAGTCTAATAGGAAGACCAATGATTATTTAAAAATACATTTATTCTTCTCATTTTAACAAGAAAGACACATAAGAAAGTACTTGCTCATATCTAATTTAGAAAAAGAATTATAGTCAACTGACCTCTTAAAAAATGTTCTGTGGAGACTAGGGAGATGACTTAGCAGGTAAGAGTGCACACCATGCAAGCATAAGGACCTGAGTTCAATCCTCAGCACTCATTTAAAAAGCTGGTTGTGGCTACACACTCCTGTAATCCCAAGTCCTGAAAAAGGTGGGCAGAGACAGGAGAATGGTTGAGGCTCTCTGGCCAGTCACTCTGATGGAAAAGCACAGCTCTGGGTCCAGTGAGGGACTCCATCTCAAGGAAATAAAGCAAAAGAGCGACAGAGGAGACACCTGACATTCTCCTCTGGCCTCTGCACAGGTGTGCATGTGTGAATGCTCTGTACACACCACACACATATAAACACCAAAACCTAAAAAAAAATCTATAGTAACGAATGATCAATGATCATCTCCTACTCTTTGTGTATAATAACTATGGAATGTCTATTAGAGTAAGCTCTAAAACTTTGGGCTTTTCTTTTTAACACATCAGATTCTTATTGCAGGATCCTTGAGTGAATTTATGCATTTGCCATGTCTTGAATACTTTTCCAGGTTGTCAGAGTAATACTTTGTCTCACAACTATTTTTCTCTTATCACATGGATGTTCTTTGAAGTTAGAGGCAGGTGTGTGGTATGTTGCTATGTTGAGTTACAGGAGTGTCTTACTGGCAGGAGCAGAGACTCTCCTTGGCAATTTTGAGATCCTTGCAGCTGGAATAATTTTCAATTCAGCTATTGGCAAAACCTCAATGTTCACAGAGGGGAATAAAAGCCGTGGAGAAGGCTCAAAGGCTGTACAGAGCAGTCTGGACTCTGCATCTCAGAATTGCTGTCTCTAAGCAGTTGCTGTGTTCTGTATCCTGTCGAGGGTAATGAATGCACTCACAAGAAATTAGTATTTAGTGAGTCAGTCCATCTACTTCCAGAGTGTAGGGCCTGGCAGGTAGTATATGTTCAGTGGATATCATTGATTTAATAAATTGATTCACTGCTTTCTGCTCCCTGTGGATGAAATGTGAGCAGCTGCTTCTGTCCTTCCCTGCTCTCTTGTCTCCCCCACCTTGACGGACTGTAACCTTAAAATAAACTCTCTCACTTAAATTGTAAAAAAAAGTATAATATTTTAGAATGATTAATTTTTTAGAATTTAATGAGAAATACTAATACATCTTCCCCTGCTGCATGGCTGAAAAGTCGTGGAGAAATTCTTACACCCTGTTTACAAATTTTATGAATCAAATTTCTATCTTGACATATAAGCTGGACTGAGATAGACAAGTTTGATTCTCTACAAGTTAACTTTTTTTAAGGTAGGGTCTTACTCTAGCCCAAGCTGACCTGGAATTCACCATGTTGTCTCAGGGTGGCCTCGAATTTACCACGATCCTCCCTCCTACCTCTGCCTCCCAAGTGCTGGGATTAAAGTCATGGGATACCATGCCCGGCTCAAGCTAATTCTTTAAAAATTTATTTGCATATGCGTGTGTATGGGTGCACCAGGGCCTCTTGCCACTGCAAATGAACACCAGACACTTGTGTTACTTTTTGTGTCCAGCTTACACGGGTGGGTTGGGAATTGAACCCCAGGCTAGCGGGCTTTGCAAGCATCTTCCCATCCCCACTCTATAAGTTAAAAGAAGTTTCACCTTGTGAAGATATTTTTAACTTCTCCAGCTTTAAAACTGATTTTCAGTGGCTCACAACACATTTGGAGAGCTAAGTTTCACATCCCATGAAGCCTGGACCTTCTGGGCTGATTCCCCTCAGTTCTCCCAGGAGAACTAGGCTTGGAATTTTCCCTGAACATATATCCTCTGAAGGCTAAATTGGACTTTAGGCGTTTCCTGTTCCATACTGGGAACCAGAAGCTTTCTGAATTATCTCATAGGACATTTCTCATCTGTGAATCTTAAGAACACGGAGACCGTGTTTTTTCCTTCACCCTCCTCTGATCCTCAGTCTCCAAGGGACACATGTGCATTTCCTTACAACCCCACGGCTTCCCAAGCGGTGATAAATATGTGGGTTACAGTATGTACATTCATACGGAACACCAAAGGTTACCAGTACAGATTTATTGCTTGTTACATCATTTTACTGTGGGGCTGATTCATGAGATCAGTTTATTTAGCAATTAAATAATATTAAATAAGGTGACAGTACCAAGTCACACCAGGCCTGGCTGAGCTGACTCCACCGCCTCCTCCCTCTTCTAATCAATGGCTGATAAGGGCGATGCACACTGCAGACATAGTCTGCCTGGGCTGGGGGTGGTGTGCACTTTTCATTAGGGCACTGGCTCTACCAAGAGGCATCTCACACAGAACATTGTCTCCTGAGGGGGGCAGGGAAGTCTCTGCTTTGCAGCCTCTCTTCCCTGACTGCTGCTTTCTTGGCCCTTAACTGTTTGCTTTTCTAACCCTAGAACCTGAGTTTCCTACCTTAAGTCACCCAGGTCACCAAAAGTGTTGCCCTCTTGTCAAATTTCTGATCGCACAGTCTTCTGAAGTTCAGTGAAGGATTTGCAAGTTACCACCAGGATCAGAGTTCAATCTAGTTTGTGAATTGGATGTTTTCAACATTTAGTTTTGAGAACTTCGGAGTGTGTAGGAACGTGGTGAGAGCTACAGGGTGAGCACTTTTTCTTTCATCATCTAAACACTACACATGAGTACAATAATAAAAGTAAATAAATAAATAACTAGAGACCTGGGAAATGCCCTCGCAAGCCTGCTGACCTGAATTCAGTTTTCCTCAGCACACTAGCTTAATGTGATTCCAACACACCCACAACAATGGGAGGTGGGGCCAGGAGAATTCTGTAGTTTGAAAGCAGCAGCCCTAAGAAAGATTCTGTCTCAAAAGGGTGGAAGGAGAGGGAAAGACCTCAGGGTGGTCCTCTGACCTCCACACATACACTGTGTGACTATGTGCCTATCTATGCCCACACATCATAGACACACACACAAATAAAAAGATAAAGTATATGTGGCTTTTTTCTTCATTTCTTCTCTCCTTTCCTCCGTTCTCTTTTCTTAAGAGGCTCTCATGTATCACAGGTTGGCCTAAATCTCCCTATATAGCCAAGAAAGACCTTGGATTCCTGAACCTCCTGCCTCCTCCCTCCAAGTACTAGGATTCCTGTCATGGGCCACCATGCCAAGTTTTAGTTGGTGTTTTAATAGTTATTTATCACCATTGTGGAAGAGGTGGCAGGTGGCAGAAAGAATGTAAGAGCCAATGGAAGGGGAAGAGTGCTTTGTCATCCTATCTTCAAGACACAAAGTCGCCGTGGTGTTCATGACCTCACAGTTGCTGGTGCTACCTACACAAGACGTGTAAAATAGGAAGGAAAAAATGATGACATCAAAATATAAGAGATCCTTTTATTGGTTCATAAGAGGGATAATTGGGTGCCTACGCACTTGTGTGACATGTGCCTTCCACAAGCCTTGTTATGACATCAGCACATTACCTGTCTGACATGAAAGAAAAGCTATATATAGAGAGAGACTAGTTGGCAAGAAGCAAGGATTCAGTGGCAGGGGGATTCAGGAGGGAAGAAAGGGAAGGTAAGAGGACGGGATTATGAATATGGTACATTATCTATATGTACAAAGGCTGCCAATCAAAAGTTAAAAAATAGTTATCACCTCTACATACCCATCAATCCATCTTGATTTTCTTTTGCTTTTTATTATTAAGTGATTTTAGACTTACAGAAAATTGGCAGAATATATAGAAAATCCCTAAGCACCTTTCACCCAGCTTCTCTTCATGTTAAACATCTCACAAAACCAAAATACAGTGATCAAACCAAGAACAATAACATTAACACAACACTGCTCAGTAATGTACAAGTCATATTTGAATTGCATCACTTTTCCCACTAATATCCTGTTTTTGGTGCAAAATCCCTTCCAAGATCCCACATTCCATCTGGTGGCCATGCCTCCTTGGTCTCCTCCGATCTGTGATAGTTTTGCCTTCGTTACCTTTGCTATTTTGAACTGGGCTGGACATTTACTTTGTTGAACACTCCTCAGTTTTAGATTTGTCTGAAATTTTCTCATGATTACATTGAGGCCATGCATTTTTATTTTTGTTTTATTTTTTACAAAAATATCCTAGAAGTAAAACTCAGAGAAATCATCCTGTGGAGAGGGAGAGGTCAGGAACAGGAAAGCCATAGTATCACTCATTACTTCTGACGTTGTCATTACTATTTTCTTCCTTTGTAAACAATAAATTTTGGAGGAGAGGCCTTGAGACTATCCTTTTATCATTCATGGGAAGATATTGCTTGCAAATTATTTCTGGGGTTTTCTAAAAGCTACTTTTCTACATCCCTCATTCTTTCTGCATTTATTCTTATAAGAGAAAGAAACATCCCTTTGTTACAGCTACCTTCACATTGCTGAGACAAAACAGCTGACCAAGGGCAGCTGATGGGAGGAAAGGGTTTACTTCAGCTCACAGTCTCTAGGGGAAGCTTTATGATGGCAGGGAAAATGATGGAAGAGCAGAGGCTGCAATCACAATCTAGCCAGAACATCTGGCACAAGGCAGAAAGAGAATGTGCTGAGCTCTGGCAAGGGGGAGCGGGGCTATCACACCCCAAAGCCCGTCCCCAACAGCACATCTCCTCCAGCAAGGCTTCAGTCCCTAAATTAACCCAGCAAGGAACCAAGCATTCAAAACCTCTGCATTTATGGAGACCATCTGGTTTCAAACCACCATACCCTTATGTCCTTTAATTCACTCAATGACTTATTTATATCCAGATGGACCTGTGACTGTTTGTTTCAATCTTTTTAAATTAAATTAATTTGCAAGCAGAGAGAGATGGAGAGAAAAGGAGAGAGAGAGAGAGAGAGAGAGAGAGAGAAATGGGTGGGTCAGGACCTCCAGTCTCTGCAAATGAACTCCAGATGCATGCACCATTGTGCATTATGTGGGTACTAGGGAATAGAACTCGGGTTGTTAGGCTTTGCAGGCAAATGGCTTAACCAATGAGCCATCTCTCCAGCCCCTTAGTTTCAATCGTTAATAATAGCCCCTTGTTGCCATTGCGTATTTTGTTACTCAGACTGCCTCTATTTCATCATTGGACTCTACTTTGTGTTTATGAACTCTTTTGACAAGCACTTTTTTAGCACCTCGTTATTTTCTGACACCACTGGGTACTGCAGGCTTATTTTGCCTTTCTTTATGCTCTCCTAGGAGCCCTGGGTTCATTTGTAGAAAAATTGGGTTTAGAAACCATGATTTAGGTGCTGTGTGTGCTTACAGCTAAGAAGACATCACTGTTTATAGGCCTTCTCAGCAGACAGAGGTAAGAAATATTTTTAAATTCACTAACACCTATGCACATTTGTATACACACCTGAACTCCTATGTCTATTCATCAATGTTTCTGTGTGTGTTTGTATGCATGTATGTGTAAACCACAAATTGATACCAATTCCTTTGGGTCCAACTCAACACTCCATGGTTCACTATAGCCTTATGTAGCAGTTATCTTCTTGTTGCTGGGACAAAACACCTGACCAAAAGCCAGCAGATGGGAAGAAAGAATTTATTTCAGTTTACAGTGTTGAGGGGAAGTTTCATCATGTCAGGAGCCTGAGTCACACCTTCACATCACCAGGAAGGAAGTAGTGTAACTGAACTAGCTCTGAACACTCACTGGTCTGAACTAAAAAACCTCAAGGTTTTCCCCCAATGACACACTTCCTCCAAGCAAGGCTCTGCCTTCCAAAGACTCTACAAGGTCCCCAAATTGCCACCATCTGGGGACCAAGTATTCAAAGCACTGTGGGGGACATTTCATTCAAACCACACCTTGATTGTTTACTTGTTATCTGGGGGAGATAGGCTCTTACTGTATGTAGCCCAGGTTGGCCTTGAATTTGTAATCCTCCTGCGTAGCCTCTGGAGTGCTGGGATTATAAGGGTGAGCCACCATACTGGGCCATTCTATCCTTACCTTTCTGTCTCTGCCAGCAACAAACACATCTGGCATTCTTTATGCTGTGCTCACTTGTTTGTTCAGTCAAGCTTCACACATAAAGTCGTTTCAGAATTGCTGACCCATAAGCCTGGTGAGAAGCAAGCCATTAACTGTGATATAATCTGTATTCCAGTCATCTTGTCTTCAGGATCACACATTATAGGCCAAATCCTTTTGCCCAGGTTACCTAGGTTAGTTGTTTTTCTCGCCAGGGTGCTTGGGTTGTGCACAGTTTGTGATGCTGTTAGACACAGGCCGCTCACTTGCTTCAGTTTGCAATCCATGCTAGGATCTGTCCCCATCTTGGTTGATTTTAAACATTTGCTTTTGGGGGTGGGAGTCAAGGCTGTGCAGAAATGCATTCCAGAGAATTGTCATTCCTCTTGCTATGGTGTGTATCTGAACGTTCCCCATAGGTCCACATGTTGAAGGTTTCATCCCTGGCCCATGGCGTTATAGGGAGGCCTTTAGGAGGGGGCGGCAGTGGAAAGAAGTTCTCTCGTGGAGATGTGATAGTTCACCTTCCTTGTTAATTTGACTGGACTTGGAATCCCCAAGGAGACACACCTCCGAGCATGTCTGTGAGGGTGTTTCCAGAGATGTTTAACTGAGTAAGGAAAATGCTCCCTGGATGTGGGTGGTACCATCTCACAGGCTGAATGAATGCCAACTGCCCACACTAGCATTCACTTCTCTCTGCTTCCTGAACGCAGATGCCTCCTCAGTCTCCTGCCACCCTGCCTTGTCATCCATAATGGATTGTATCTGTGATGGTTAAGTTTTGTTGTCAACTTGACCTTTCAAGTAATCTTGGGTGGGTCTCTGAGGATGTTCACTGGAAGGCAGCCTCTCAGTAGCGGGCAGGTTGTAAAGAAGCTCAAAGGAGGTAGAAGTAAACATCCTTTCCTGTGTGGGCAGTACAGGAAGGAAATTCCAGAGACTCAGGAAGCCATTAAGTCTGGGATAGAATTGCAAGACGCCAACCTAGGGCTATATAAAGGTGAAAGAATTCTCTACTTGCCCTCCTGCCTGTTTGCTATTCCATGTGTATATTGTTGGTGATGGGTTTCTTTCTCTGCTTGGACCTGTGAAAGGGGAGCAGCCTCTTTTGCATTCTGGAACTTCCCCTGCTTTTGTCAGGTGTTTTGTCACAGCAACCAGAAAAGCAACCAAAACAGGGGATGCTCCCTTGAAGGGGTTATCGGGACCTTATGCCCTCTCTGTCTCTGTCTCTTTATTTTCTGGGTGTCTTGGAGTTGGGTAGCTTCCTCCACCACGTGTTCTCTACCATGTTGCTCTGCTTTGCCACAGTGGCAAGGGTCCAAACAACGGTGAAATGAAACCTCTAAAACAACAAACCAGAGTTGCTTATCTCGGGGATTGCATCACAGTAATGGAAAACAGATCCTTCGACCTTTACTTTCTCCTTTCTTTCTTTAGTTTGTTTTTGTTTTGCTTTTTGAGGTAAGGTCTTGCTCTAGGCCAGGCTAACCTGCAATTCACCATGTAGTTTTAGGCTGGCCTTGAACTCATAGAGATCCTGTTACTTTAGCCTCCTAAGTGTTAGGATTAAAGGTGTGTGCCATCAAACCCCTATACTTTCTCCTCTCTTTCCCACATTCTTTCCATCCAATTTATGTACCCCTCATGGAACTCAATATTATTCATGTATGGTTATTTATTGATCAGTGCTAAAGACGGAACCCTGGGCCTATGTCGCACTAGGTAAATGCTCTACTTGCGATCCTGGGTTTTTCTTTCTTATGGTTTGTTTCCATAAATTAGCAGATCTATGAAAACTTTCAGGATCCCATTCCTTCACAGCCATCTTAACTTGGGATGTATTTCATAATTAGTAGTTAGTGGTCACAGCAATTCAGCACACCTGCACGAGGATTCAGTGTAGCTATTTCTTCCTTTTCATTTATTTTAAAGCAAACTTCAAATGCATGAGTCTTTTTTTTTCTTTTTTATAGTGCAGGGGATTAAACCCAGGTCCTTGAACAGCAGCAGGCACTTTTTCATTGAGCTGTGTTCCCAGTGCACAGATGTCCAATGAACCATCAGATGGGATTTGGTGAATTGTGCACATGTGTACTGCAAGCCCTAACAAGCCCTATGACATTAGTGAACACCCTCCCTGCTCCAGTTCTACAGATTAGCATGCTGATTTTTTTCTACCTTGGATTAGTTTTGCCGATTCTAGAACTTCACAGAAATGAAATCACATAATTTGCAATCTCTGTGTGTGTGTGTGACATACACATGTGTGTGTGTGTGTGCCCTTGTAGCACCCCTGTGGTCACTTGTGTTCACCTGTCACCAACAAGGTTCCTCTCCTCCACCTGTTTTTGTTTGAGTCATCCGAAGCTCCAGGAGATCCCCAGGTCTCTCATCTCCTATGGGATTGGGGTTAAAGGCACCTGCAGTCATGCTGTTTATTTGGGTTCTGGAGATTCAAACTGGGGTACTCAAGGGCCCCCTGGGGGGCCCTTATGCTGTGCAGGAAGCACTCTTTTTTTTTTTTTTTTTTTGAGGTAAGGTCTCACTCTAGCCCAGGCTGACCTGGAATTTACTATGTAGTCTCAGGGTGGCCTTGAACTCATGGTGATCCTCCTACCTCTGCCTCCCGAGTGCTGGGATTAAAGGTGTGCATCACCATGCCCGGCTAGGAAGCACTCTTAATGGCTGAGCCATCTCTGCTAATTTGAACTCTTTGGTGCAAAGCCTCGATTTCTTACTTGGGGTCATGCTTTTGGAGTCTGTGACATTATGGAGGGTCTGTTATCAAGGGTCTGTTCCCGCCGTTGGGGTGTGGGATTCCATTGTATGAGGAAATAGAGTCATCAGTTTCTGAAAGACAGCCACCAGCACGAAGATTTCCATTTATATGCAGCCTCCCTGGCTTTTCACCTGAATCTTCAGATTCCTCTGCTGTGGCAATGGCCCGGCTGTGGATGTTTACAACTAAATGAGGGTGTACGTGATGCTTTTCCTTGAGAACAGCCCAGCGTGAAGCATTACTAGACTCTCAATAAGGACCAAATGTTGGACAATGCTTCTCCTTCACTGATCACTCACCAAACATGGATGAAGTGAGCATTATTGAATGTGTTTGGGAAAACAGGCATGAAAGGGACAGAGGCCACCTTAGGCACTTGGGATCCATTTAGAAGACAAGCTGTAGAGTCCACAACTGTCATGTAGGAGGTTGAGACAGGATAACCAAGAGTATGAGGCTAGCCTGGACTACACAACACAACCCTGTCTAAAATAAACAAAACAAAACAGAACGAATGAAGGAGGCCCTGAGAGAGCTGGAACTTTCTTTAGTGGCCCTCTATCATCATCTCATTTGTTCCCTCCAAATCTCATGAGAGGCTCAGTCTACTGGAATAGCTTCTGCAGCCGCTGTAGGACTCAGCTGGGGAGAATCCAAGGCAGGATCAAGCCAGCTGTTCCCCAGCAGCTTGCGGACAGCTCTCTGGAGGCAGCGTCTGAAGCGCAATTGGGATCAGAGATGGGCAGGCAATCCATGGCTGCTGTCTGGTCCCCACTCTGCTTTTGTGGGTAGAGGGTGGCAAAAGCCGTGAGCATCCTTGTGAAAAGCTACAGTACCTTTGCCTCTGACAGGTGCCCTAAAGGATAAGTGGGGAAGGTGTACGAAGGGTACTGGATTACTGTGACATGAGATGCTGGGATGGAACCAAGGGCCTCATACACGCTAGGCAAGCATTTGTCCACTGGGCTAATCCCAGCCCTGGTTGTAATCTATTAAATAACCTGTAAGAAACTTTCTGGAAATTTAGTAACCTCTAAAGTGCCTTAAAAATTATTTGGGTCAGAGAGATGACTTAGCGGTTAAGGCACTTACTTTCAAGCCTCATGGACCAGGTTCAAAGTCCCAGTTCCCTGATAAAGCCAGATGCACAAAGTACAAAGTGAAGCATGCATCTGGAGTTTATTTGCAGTGGCAGAGCCCATTCTCTCTCTCTCTCTCTCTCTCTCTCTCTCTCTCCCCTTTCTCTAGCTCTTTCTCTACCCCTCCCTGCATACATATAACAATAAATATTTTTTTTTAATTACTTGTGTGGTGTGTGTTATGGATATGCATGCCAAGATCTCTTGCCACTGCAAACACCCTTCTGGCTTTACATAGGTGGCTGGAGAATTGAACCTGGGCCAGAAGGCTTTGCAAGGAAGTGCCATTAACCACTAAGCCATCCCCCCAGCCCCACAAATGCCCTTTTAAGAAAAATTTTAAAAAAGAGCAAGAATGGGAATGAGCTTGTTCCAAGGCGCTTGAAAGAAACACATTATCATGTGGAATCTCATTTTGAATGAATCACAGTACAGTAAATCTCAAAATACCCACGGAACTGCCTGCTGCGGTTCACTAAACAGGAAAATGACTTCAGCAGTGCGGTCTCTTCCTCTAGAGTCACACCAGGCAGCTCTCTGTACCGCATTGAAAACATCTTCATTCTTCCCCAAGCACCATGTTCCTTGGAATTATTCACCGGAAATTAATAGTATTCTGAATTTTAAAGTCATTCAAACCACAAGTGACTTTGCAATAGCTCTTAGCGGTAGTGTGAAAGCACCCGAGGAGTTTACGATGGCATTAGTCACCGGTGGCACCTGGTTCTCTCCCCTACCCCGCCCCTAGGATGTGTATTTCTGGTCCTCTCTCTTCACTGGGCTTGTGTGGCGTCTTGACACAAGCAAGATAAGTAGTAGTGTCAAGGACCGGGGTAAAACACTAGATAAGGACAGGAACTTGAACGTGTGAGGGTGGAGACAGCAGGGAGAGGGGAATTATAAACGAGGTGGTCGAGGAAGGTGCCACTGAGAGGTGACTTTTGAGTCAAGACTTCAAAAGCATGAGTCATATGAACATCTGGCAAAGAACATTCCAGGCACAAGGAAGAATAATATGCAAAGGGCCTGAGGCATATTCTGAGGACCACAGACTATAGTGATAAGAGAAGATCCAGGCTGTTTTTTGGGGGGTTTGGGGGGGGAGAACAAAGGGAGGTCAGAGCCACAATGGAAAACCTCAGTCAGGATTTTGCTTTTTCATTCAATTTTATTTAAATATTTGATTTTTATAGGTTATTGTTATTATATCAGTCCTGGGGATGGAGGCCAGAACCTTGCACATGCTAAGTCCACGCTCTGCCACTGAGCCACACACACCGCAGGGAGTAGGAGTCATTGGAGAGTTTTGAGCTGAGAAGTGGCACGCTTCTCAGTGTCTCCCACCCAAAGCAGAGAGCATTTGAGAGGCTGGTTGGAGGCTCTGCAGAGAGACCATCTCCATGTTCACAGACACTCTGGCTCCCAAGACAAGCGAAGAGAAGGACAGTCAGGACTGTTCGGGTCCCCAGGCAGCTGAGGAGTGGACAGCTAATGGACGCTGTGTTTGAAGAAAGCATCTCCTGCCTCCCTGCTGGTTTCCTGTGCCCTTCAGAGTGTCACTGAGAAAGATAAGGGAGTTTGACCTTGCAGGTCTAGCACCACATTAAACCCCATGTCCAGTTCCATCTTGACCTTATAACAGCCTAACGTGGTTACTTAGCCTTTATGGTTACTTAATTTCCACTATGGAGAAGATAATTGCTCATTACTTAATTATGGAATCGTGAGGTCAACTAATAACATGGCAACATCTTGATGACCAGCAAGAGTTTCTGAGTGTCTCTGAAAGAGGCATGACATGAACCAAAGCAGTGACATGAGTGTCACTATTATAAGAAACATATGGCGTGTTAGCACCAAAACACTTCAGGGACAGGAAAACTGTGGGCGACAGGGAGGAGACGGGTGCAGAGTTGGAACAGGATGAGTGGCAAGGAGAATGACATTTTAAGGTCAAGATACTTTGAGGTACATGAGCAGGGCTTCTGTGAAAGGATGGCACTCCACCAGGTGAGGCAGAGTGCAAGTGTGTGCTATGACTAGTCACAGAGCTGGACCCACGCAACTTGCAGTGCGTGTGCTTTCCTTCCTACCTCCGTATACTCCCTTGCTACAGCCCACCTGTGTGTGTACTTTTAGACCTTTGATTTTTTGATTGTGAGACGTGAATACAGGGCCCAAGGCCCATGAGGTCAAGCACTCTACTTCTTAGCTATATTCCTAGCCCATATTCTGTACTTCAAAATATTAGTTATTTGCACTTGTGTGTGTGTGTGTGTGTGTGTGTGCTCATGTGCACACCAGGGCTTCATGCCTCTGCAAACCAATGCCAGTTGCTTGCACCACTGTACCCTGCTTATGTGAGGAGCTTGGGATTGAACCTGGGCAGGCAGACTTTGTAAACCAGTGCCTTTTCCTGCTGAAGCATCTTCCCAGCCTCCCTGTTCTGAACCTTTGAACACTGTGTTTTCAAGTAGGGCAGAGGCTGGAGAGATAGCTTACTGGTTAAAGGCACTTGCTTGCAAGGCCTGATGGCCTGGGTTTGATTCCCCAGTACCCACATAAAGCCAGGTGCACAGAGTGAGGGCGTGCATCTGGAGTTTATTTACAGTAACAGGAGGCCCTGGAGCACCCAATTCTGTCTGTCTCTGCTTGCAAATAAATAAAAAAAAAATTAAAGTGGTACAGGCCTGTGATCTCAGCTGTGATCTGGAGGCTGAGACAGAAAGATCACAAGTTCAAGGTCTGCCTAGACTATACAGTGAGTTTAAGGCCTGCCAGGCTAATTTAGCAAGACCATATCTCAAAAAAAAAAAAAAGTAAAAATTTTAAAAGGGGCTAGGTGTTTGTCTAGTGAGACTCTGGTTCAATCTCTACAAAAAACTAAATAATTAACCCCCCCAAAGAAATAGCTTAAAAGGGGCTCAGGCTGTAGCTCAGTGATAGAGTTTGCCTACATGCAGAAGCTGTCAAGGCTGACCTCTGATACATTTGCCATGTATGCTTGCAGGTATGCAGAAGTATGTGGTATTTATTTCCTCCTTATACACTAATTTATTAAGTATTACTGTGAACTGTCATATCAGGTGGCACTACTTTGATAGATTAATGAGGTCAACCATGGTAGGTCCTTCCAGAAGACACAGGATGATTAGTATGGGGAACCATATGTCCTTGACTCTGGGGAGGGCACTAACTGGAGACAAGATGTCTGTTTCTCTGACAGGGCCCTTTAAGTGCTTCATCATTCAATGCATTTTTTAAATATAATATACTGTGTTGGGTGCTTCAGAGAATAAACAGATGAGTAAGACATAGTCACTATCGCCAGGGAGCTTCTAATCTAACAGGGAAATGACTATAAAATCAGGTAGTGAATGGCATGTGTCATTTGCAGAAATGGAAGTGTGGTGGGGCCAGGGGTGGGGACTGTGCTGACTGGGAGGGTCCAGTGCTTGGTGGAGGTGCACCAGCAGGACATTAAGCTTGAGGGACTAAAAGAGCCAGAGGAGGCAGGCAGGTTCCGCAAACACCTGCGCACTACCTTGGAAGCCAGTAGGAATTTATTAGTTCCAGATGGGACACAGAAGAACATTATGGGCCAGGAGCCAGGCCTAGAATCAACATAAAGGTGTTTTGGAGAGGCTATTCTAGTAGACGAGGGCCAGGAAGGTCCAGGAGAGTATCTGGGAAAAGGTGACTTCTTTCTTCTCCTTCTGCTCCTGCTTCTCCTCCTGTTTCTCCTCCTCCCTCTTCAATATTTATTTATTTGCAAGCTGAGAGAGAGAGAGAGACAGAGAGACAGAGAGACAGAGAGACAGAGACAGAGACAGAGAGAATGAGTGTGCCAGGGTATCCAGCTTCTGCAAACAGACTCCAGATGCATGCACCACTGTGTGCATCTGGATTTACATGGGTATTGGGGAATCAAACTCAGGTTGATAGGCTCTGGAGGCAAATACTTTAACTGCTAAGCCATCTCTCCAGCCCCTTATACTTTAAAAATTTATTTATTCTTATTTATGTACAGAAAGAGGGGGAGAGAGAGAAAGAAAGAAAGAAAGAAAGAAAGAAAGAAAGAAAGAAAGAAAGAAAGAAAGAAAGAAAGAAAGAAAATGGGCACATCAGGGCCTGTTTTCACTGCAGATGAACTCCAGATAAATGTGCCACTTTGTGTGTCTGGCATGGGTACTGGAGAATCAAACCCAAGCTGACGGGCTTTGTAAGCATGTGCCTTCAGCCCTGAGCTATCTCCACAGACCTCTTTTTAAAAACAAATTATTTATGAGAGAGACAGTAAGAGAGTGAGAGATGGTGATTGATGTTTGACTCTTAGGCTGTGGAGCCCACAAGCAGTGAGAGTCCCGGGGAGAGTTCTGAACTGTGATATTTGCAAAGGATATTTATTGTAGGGTCCTAAATCTGACAGAGGTATTATAGGATGAGCTGAAGGATCACTGAGACCAGGAATGAGTAGAAACGAGAGCGAGGATCAAGGGCATTAACAGGCAGCATGGTGGGTGGCTCACACCAATGATCACAGCACCCCATAGGCAGGAGGATTGAGAGTTTGAGGCCAGCCTGGGCTCCAGAGTGAGACCCTGTCTCAAGGAGAGGGAATGGGGATTAGCTCAGTTGGCAGAGGCTTGCCTAGCATACAGGAAGTCTTGGGTTTGACTCCCATCACTGCATAAACCATGGTGGTAGCATGCCTGTAATCATAACACATGGAGGTAAAAGCAGGAAGATGAGAAGTTGAAGGTCATCCTTGATTACATGGCCAGGTGAGCCTGGGCTATGAGACTGTGTCAAATAAAGGGGGATGGGGAGTGAGGGTGTCATTTTAAAGGCATACAATGAATGTAACTCAGGGACCATAATCTATGAGAAGCAATGTGGTTGTCAGTGGCTCCTGAAAGGAAAGGAAAGAAGATTTCTCTAAAGGGTTGAGTCTCTGTAAGGCTGGAAGATGGAGACATAGATCAATGGTGTCGAGAGATGCCCTCTCAGCATTGGGAGTCATTACCAACCTTCACCAATATGGTAGAGACCAGCTGGCCATTGTCACATGGGACCTTGACCTCAAGGTGTGTGTCTGATCACTGGAAGCCTGGACTCGCCCAGCGCCTCATCCACGCGAACCACCTAATCTCCGTGAACACGACCCGTGTCAGGCTGCTGCTGTTTGGATATATTTCCCCTGGTGTCCATGTCAGCGTGGCGGTGGACATTAGCTCAGCTGTGGTGGAGGATAAAGGTCATGTATCTACGTGCTCACTTCCAAATGAGCTGTAATTAGATTCCCTCCTCAGGACTCCATGACTCACCTCTGTCCTCATTAACTCCACCCAGTGAGCTATCTGCCTCTTGCGTTCAAATATGAGGTCACTTCATCCACTTCACTTTTTACATCTTGGCAAAGCTTTGAAGATGATTTCTGTCTTGAAAAGGATCCAAATGCTGGAATACAAACCCTTAGAAGAGCCTTCAAAACACGTATGGAGACACACCCCTTCCCATACGGTTGTCCCGGGGCAGCAAAGGTAGCCCCTCCACATGGACTCCACGGGTTAGTGGACGGTTCAGGGGCCCACAGGCAGCCAGGGGCTTCCACACATGAACTTCTTTGAAGCAAAGCTCAATACACAGTGGAAATTTGGATTTCTTTCTTTTTCTTTCTTTTGTGATGCTAGGGATTGAAACTAGGGCCTATTCATGCAAGGCAGGCACTGGGATTTGGGTTTCTGAATCTAAGTTGATTTAAGCTCATGGTTCAAGGGGAGAAATAAAACAAATATGAGTGAGACATCCTGCTTCCATCCCAAGAACTGTGGCTCACAGGAAACGACTGTAAATCAGAAGAGGCCGAGCGCCTGTCCTGCGGTCAGTCCTGGAAGCTTTTCCGCGAGGGAACAAGCCCAAGTGTAGAAGGCAGGAAAGCGTGAATCCCTTAAAATTCCTTGCCGTAAACACTGGTCTCAACAAGTGTCTGAGTATTTACCGTGGTTGGAGGGTGTTTTAAGGAGACACAGTTTCTGGGCTGAGGAGATGGCTCCATGGATAAAGCACTTGCAGCCTGAGTACTTGAGTTCAGATTCCTGAATCCATGTCAAAACCAGATGCAGCGGTGAGCGTCTGTAATCCCAGCATGACTACAGCCAGATGGGAGGCAGAGAAAGGAGAATCCTTCAAAAGCTCCTGGGCCATCTAGCCTGGCAAATGCAATAGAGGAAGAACAAAAGAGACCCACTCAAACAAGGTAAGGACAAGGTTGTCCTCTGACCCTCACACAGGTTCTGTGGCATGTGCATGTGTGCACTCATACACACGAACCCCAAGGATAAGAAAGGGGCTGGGGAGATGGCTGAGCAGTTTAAGGTACTTACTGTCAAGTTGGTGGGCCCAAGTTAAATTCCCCAGTGCCCATGTAGAGCTGGACCAAAGTAGAGCATGGGACTGTGATCCCAGTTCACCTATGGCAATGGGAGGCAGAGCCAGGAGAAGCCAGAAGTTTGAAGGTCAGCTAGGCTGGTGCACATGAAGCGGAAAAAACAAAATAACAAGGGAGACCTTGTCTCAAGCCAAGTGGAAGGAGAGGACGAACACCCCAAGGTTGTCCTCACACCTCCACACGTGCGCCCATACAACACGTATCATACACATCACACATCCATACACACACAATAAAAATGACACATTTCTTCTTTCAAGGTTTACACACACTACTGTTTAATGTCCTAAGAGCCCTGAGAGGTCACTTATGATCACCCGTGGATGTGGGTACAGCTTCACAAAGACAGTCTTTCAAACCAGTATCCTTGGAGAGACAAAGCTGAATGTATTTCCTCGCATCTCCCCTGCATACTCATGACCGCTCTTTTGACCGTCCAACACTAGAGATAAAAACAAAATCTGGGCTGGAGAGATGGCTCAGAGGTTAAGACACTTGCCTGCAAAGCCTAATGACCAGCACCCACATAAAGCCAGATGCACAGTGTCACATGCATCTGGAGTTCACTTGCAGTGGCTAGAGGCCCTGGCACACTCATTCTCTCTTTCTCTCCTTGCAAATAAATAAATAATAATAAACAAATTATTTGCAAAAATAAAAATAAATAAAAAACTAAATGAGACCTGAAAAAAATAGTAGATATAAAAAACTAATGATTCCTATTAGCTTCAAGAGTCACGCTGAGCCAGATGCGGTGTCACACACCATTAATCCCAGAATTTGGGAGGCAGAAGTAGGAGGATGGCCATGTGTTTGAGGCCAGCCTGAGAATACAGAGTAGCTTTCAGATCAGCCTGGGCTAGAGTGGGACCCTACGTGGAGATGGGGGGAATGGCATTGTCCAGATGCTCATGGGGTCCCTACACCATTCTTTCATGAGCTTACCTCATCACTGACCACAGCAACCCGTGAGGTGAGCTTAGCACCCTCATCTCTCAGATGAGGAAACTGAAACAAGAGAGGTTGAGTAACTTCCCCATCCTCATCCTAGTAGGAGATAGACTCCAGGCCTTCTGGTTGGAAACTCACTGCTCTTTCCTCTACTGGAGCTGCCCCAGGAGGAGAAACACCTAAATCTGACTCATCACTAGGATTATGGTTAAAAAAAAAAATCTACCTATCCCCTGGAGTCAAGGGAGTCTGAGCTCCTCTAGCCGAATAGACTTCAAAGCTGAGGGCCATGTGGTTTCAGATGCCCTGCTCATCTGCCATTCTTGGTTTAATGCTCAATGAAGCTATTGCAAATTTAATGCAGACTGAAAATCTTAGGAGCTGTTCAGGGCAAGTTGTAAAACTCATAATGTTTACATGCTCTAGATAAATTTCTATCATCTGTTTAGATTTCAATTTCCCAAGTAATGATTAAAACTGCCTCTACAATCCGCAGAACTATCTTCTATAAACACAAAATAACTGCTAGCATTTCAATATTCATTTTATCTACTTTCACTGTCTCTAAGCTTTCCAGTTTAAAAAAAATGTTATCTTTGATACTTTTGTCATGGTTCTTGGACCTGGACAGAGCCCAGGTTGTTCAGAAGTTAATGATTGACATCTCGCTGTGGACATTATTCCCCACTGCTTGCAAGCATTGTGGGTCATCAGTTTCTTCAACCGTGTAATAAAATTCTTAAATAGCAGAATACAGATTCTGATCTCAAGAACATCCCACCTAGTGTTAGTTGTGTTATGTAATGAATCACCTAGTAGGGGAGTGCATGTAGACCCACCCATCTCTTTATTGATAATTTTGTTTGTTTATTTCTGGTACTAGAGCTTGAACCAGGGCACTGAACATATTAGTTAAGCACTCCATAAGTGAGTTATATCCCCAGCCCTTTTTTCTACTTTTCTATTTTTTAAAAAATATTTTATTCACTTATTTATTTGCAAAGAGAGAAATTGAGAGATGTGTGTGTGTGTGTGTGAGAGAGAGAGAGAGAGAGAGAGAAGAGAGAGAGAATTGATATGCCTGGGAGGGCCTTTGGCTGCCATAAATGAACTCCAGATGCATGTGCCACCCTGTGCATCTGGCCCCATGTGGGCACTGGGGAGTTGAGCCCAGGTTGTGAGACTCTGCAGGTAAGTACCTCAACCACTGAGCCAGCTCTCCAGCCCCCTACTTTTGTATTTTGAGATAGGTCTCACTAAGATGCCCAAGATCTCATTCTGTAGCCTAGGCAAGCCTTAAACTCATGATCCTCCCGCCTCAGTCTCCCAAGTAGCTGGAATGACGGGCCTGTACCACAAAGCCCAGCTTTTCTTGATAATTTAATGTATGAGTTTGTTCATGTGTGTGGGTGGGTGCATGTGGTGTCCAGAGACAACCTCAGATTTTATTCCTCAGGCACCATCCATCTTTTGTGAGATAGAGTGCCTCATTGGTCTGTTAAGCTACACTAGTTGGTTAGTGAACACCTGGGATCCTCCTGTCTCTATCTCCCCAGTGCTGGGATGATAAGTACCCCCCCCTGGCATTTTTATGTGGGTTCTAGGGATGGAACTCAGGTCCTCATGCTTGTGAGATAAGTACCTTACCAACTGAGCAATCTCCCCAGCCCTTTATTGGAATTTTGAGGCCAAAGCCATTTCATCCTTTACCAGGCTAATATTAATTGACAAAGGCTTTTTTAAGGACTCAGAAACATAATTTTTTTTTTTTACTAGAAGAAATGTGTGTGTTTTCATCATCTGCTGGTTTGGGGCACACATCTCTCAGTATCATTCTTTTTTTATCATTTAGATTCTTATGATTCATCCAGAAGAAATTTAGAGTCTAGTCTGGCTTTTCAGCAAGTATTTCTAACAAACTGACCTATTTTAATGTCATTGTAAGGTTATCCCAGGCCGGTGAATAAGGATATATTCACGAATCGCTAAGACCTTAGCTGCTGATTCCTAAAACACAACTCAGATTTTTCGAGATTTGAAGTTTTTGCTCAGTGATTCACGATGGGTTTTGCAATCTGGAAGCAGTATATGAGTCATGCAGCTTATGAACCTGGTGTCATTTCCTTAGAAAAGGGCTCCCTTTCCTTATGACTTTCAAAGTTGAAGTCAGTTACCTGAAAGCTGTTATTTAAACTCATTTCCTCCTGTTTCTTGGAGTAGGATGTTCTCTATCATCTATACTTTTATTCCCAGATACTAGAAGACCCAAGGACTAGAGACATAGATTACATGAGGCATCACTAGTCTGAATTTATAATTTACAGTACACTGGATAGTTGTGTTGAAAAAGAAAATCCTCTAAGAATATCAATACTACTTTCCAAGTTCTAAATATGAACTGTTTCCAGTTATCTTGCCTCTGGTTCCAGTGCAAGAAATTCCAGCCACCTGTGGGATTGTGGGCAGTCAAACCTTTCCTAGGATAGAAAAGAAGCTTTCACCAGAATTCTTTAAAATAGGACAAAACAATACACCCACAGCTATGTAAGGTCTAAGTTCAGGAAACTTAGGTTGACAAGGCCTTTGAGAAGAGACAGGAGCCTTCTTTCAGGTCCAGACAGATCATTTACAGTGTTTCTGGATTCCTTTTTTTTTTTTGATCAGGAAATTAGATCAACATCCTTATAGGGAAAAGTTCATTTGGGTCACAGGTGGGGCTCTTTCGTTAAAGTGTCTACTTCTTCATCCATATTAGGTAACAGGAACTGCCTGAAAGGCATTTATTTTTCATTCTGTGTCATTCAACCATAAATGACTCAGTTCTGATATTATTTACCAAGCTCCGGCTGAACTCCTAGGAGAGGCAGTTGTAAGGCACTGGTAATGCGAGTCTTAATATAGTCTCTGCAGGGTATATGGTGAGCGTGAGGAGCTCTTCTATCCTAAGATCCTGCTCGTTTTGTAACTGACTCACATCTCAGGGTCAAAATGTTTTAATTCTCAAAGACTGCAGGCACCGAGAGTAACTTTACTGTCATCAAGTAAAGCTTCTGAAAATTAAGGGGATTTCAAAAAGTCACCCTTGATACCACATTGATTAGAGAAGCTTATTACTAATATCATTGGCCAAGTAACTTTTAGCATTTGAACGTTATGCTACATTCTGAATGTTATGAGAGCTTATCGTTGGCTTTTTTCAATATCAGGTTTTGCTGTTTGAAGGTTTTAACTTTACAGTAACAGTGAACGGAAATTATAGAGTTTCTACAGCCCACTCCACCCCCCCTGCCCAGACACAGCCTCCCCCACTATCAACATCCGGCACGACAGTGGTACCTTTGTCACAATCGATGGACTTACACAGACACGTCATTGTCACCCAAAGTCCACAGTTTACTCTAGGGTTCACTCTTGGTGTTGCATGTTCTGTGAATATTGACTAATGTAAGAAGTACAGGGTCCTTCATGATGATGTCATACAAAAGAGGTTTTACCGTAAAAATCTTCTGTGTAGTAACTCAGAGATCTGGATTATTATTTGTTTCTTGTCTGTTTCAAATGTAATTACCTAAACATGTCCTAAAATCCAAAAGTTTAAACAAAAATACAAGTGTTTATCTTAAATCGATGGCTGTTGAAATCATTAATGATTAACTTCAACTATGAAAAATTAAAACTAAAGCCAGGTGGGATCTTCATGAGTTCAAGGTTAGCCTTGGCTAGAGCGAGACCCTGATTCAAAAAATATAAATAAATAAACCTGCAAATCAAACAAGCAAACAAATAAAAGCCCCTGCAAATGTTCTTATTAACTTGAGAAGAAATAGACAATCTTTTTTAAAAAATATTTTTGTTTTGTTTTTCTTTTTTAAATATTTTATTTATTCATTTTCAAGCAGAGAGATACAGAAAGAGAGAGAGAGAGAGAGAGAGAGAGAGAGAGAGAGAGAGAACCAGGGCCACTACCTTGTGGGTCTGGCTTATGTGGGTCCTGGGGAATTGAACCCAGGGCCTTAGGCACTGGAAGCAAGTACCTTAATCGCTGAGCCATCTCTCCAGCCCAGAAATAGACAATCTTAATAGTTTGTATCGATTAAAGAAATTTAACTTGTAGTTTTAAAAGTTCTAATTAAGAGGGTTAGGGGTTTGTCTCAGCAGAACACTTGCCTAACATATGCAAGGCCCCGGGATCTATTCCCAGCATCCCCTACCCCTCCCCAAAGAAAAGTTCTGACAAAGACCCTAGACTTCTGTGGATAATGCTGTGGTTTGTATGCTTATCGCTCTAAAGTTCATGTTGAATCTTAAATGCCATTATGATATTCCAATATTATAATGTGAAACTTTTGAGAGACATTTAGGTCACATGGACTTGTCCTACCTGGCCCAAGTCCATCACCTCAGGGATAGTTTTCTCCTTGCTCTCTCTCACCCTGGATTTGTCCTTTCTCCATGTGATGCCTTCTGTTATGCCATGGACCAGTGAGAAGGCCCTTATTTGATGCTGGCCTTGGATCTGGAATTCTCAGCCTTCTGAGCTGTGAGTCCATACATTTCTGTTCATTAGAGATGGTTCAGTCTGGTGCTATGTTACAGCAGGACAAATAATCTAAAGACTGGGCTCGGGAGATGGCTCAGCAGTTAAGAGCACTTGCTGCTTAAGCATGAAGGCCTCTCAGTCCAGAAAACACCAAGCTCAATTCCTCAGAAGTCACATGTGATGGTTATGTTTTGTTGTTAACTTGATCTTTTTAATTATCTTTGGTGGGTTTCTGATGTTGTTCACAGTAAGGCAGCCCTCTCAGTAGGGGTCAGGATGTAAGGAAGCTCAGGGAAGTTGGAAATCAACATCCCTTCCTGTGTGAGCAGTGCAGAAAGGAAATTCCAGAGACTCAGGAAGCCATTAAGTCTGGGAAAAGGTTGCAAGACCCCACCCTAAGGCTATATAAAGGGGGAGAAATTCTTTCCTTGGCCCTCCTACCTGTTTGCTATTGTGTGTGTGGTGTTGGTGATGGGTTTCTCTATCTGCTTGGACCTGTGAAAAGGCCAGCCTCTTTCAATATTATGGAACTTCCCCTGGATCTGTAACTTCAATCAATTTCCTTTCCTTCAATAACTGTGCCTGATTTGAAGATTCATCCCACTGGCCTGTAGCTGACTGTGACACCATATAAAAATCTGAGCATGGCCATGCATATCAATAACCCCAGTCTGAGGGGAGTAGAGACCGCAGAATCGCTAGGGCTTGCTATGGACAGCAGCTCCAGTTAAAGGAGAGAGAGTGCATCTCAAGGTAATCCACAGATGAGTGATAAGAGAAGGGCAGCCTGGTGTTCTCCTCTGTCTCTGTATGCACACACATGAGCTATGTGCATCTGCACACACACACACACACACACACACACACACACACACGTGCATACCACACACATGTCCAAAGACAGAGAATTCTATCAAATATTTAGGAAAGAAAAGATATGAAGCCTACATTAGATTTCAGAAACTTGACAATTTCCAATTTATTTTGAGATCTGTGTTACCCTGATGCCTTAACCAGGTTAAAAAAATACTGTAATAAACTCAATGACTGTTATCATAGACTCAACATCCTTAACAACATATTAGCCAATCAAATCTCACAGCATGTATGGAGGCTAATACCTTTATAAGTAGGGTTTACTAAAGAATCCAGGGTTGGTTTAATTTCCAAAATCAATTAATGTAGCTGGATGTGGTGGTGTACTCATGAGTCCAGCCCTTGGGAATCAGAAGCAGGAGGATCATGAATTCAAGGACAGCCTGGTCCACATAGTGAGACCCAGTCTCTAAAGACAAAAAAGGAACAAACAAACATAAATCAATAAATGTAACTTACAGAATAAAGGAGAAAAATATGATATCTGTATTGGCAGTCTCTTCAAGTCTTTTAAGAGGGACTCAGCATGTAGTCAGCTTCCCAGCTAGGATTTATTATAGTGAAGAGACATAAAACAAAATCAGTAAAATGAAAATCTGCATGGGGCGTGAGCAGGTGTGAGCTTCCAAGGTCCCCCTGCTTAAACCCCCAGGAATGAGCCATGACATGTGAGAAATGTTGCCCACCAGGAAAGCTAATAAAAACTCTAAGGCCAGGCAGCCTCTGCACAGTATATACTACATTTCCAGACTCCTGAAGGAAAGCAGTGTTCATCGGAGACCACATCGTTTGTACAAGCAGTTTAGGCACAAAGAGTCACTCATCAGTCCCAGGAATGGTGGAACCCCTCTTGAGATCTGAGTGTCCCCATGCCAGCCAAAGGCTGCCTTGTCAACCAAGCAGAGGAAGCTTACTTAGCCTTGCATGAGAGCTCAGCAGATGTGCTCTATGCCCACCCCACATCCCCAAAGCAAAAATTGAAAATGCCTAATTCATAAACTTTCCATAACAGAAGGAAACATCTTTGATAACAAACTACAGCTAACAGTGCCCTTAAAGCACCGAGCCTGAGAGTGGAGGCAGGATGCCGATGACCACTCTCACCTCTCTTATTCAACATGGTACTGGAGGTCCGAATCCATGTAATAGGACAAGAAAAGTCAATCAAAGATCTATGTACTAGTTGGCTCTTTTTGTCGCTGTGACAAAATACCTGATAGAACACCTTAAAGGAAGGAAAGACAGAAGCTCACATAATAGTAGCCAGGATGCAGAGAGAACCCTGCACTGATTGGCTTTCTGCTTTCCCCTCTTTTAAAAAAAATTCTATTTATTTATTGCAAACAGAGAGAGAGAGAGAGAGAGAGAGAAAGAGAGAGAGAAAAGAGAGATAGAGAGAGAATGGTTGTGCCAGGGCCTCCAGAAGCTGCAAACAAACTCCAAATGCATGTGCCACTTTGTGCATCTGGCTCTACATGGTTACTAGGGAATCGAACTCAGGTCATTGTGCACTGTGGGCAAGTGCCTTAACCTCTTAGCCATCTCTCCAGACTTTCCCTCTCTTTATTCTATCTGAACCCCTAGGTTATGTGATGGTAGCTCCCACATTCAGGATGTGTCCTGCCCCAATGCAATCCTTCACAGACACACTCCAAAATATGCTTTACAAATCTTCTATTCAATCAACCTAACAACTAAAATTAAACATCATATACATATTAGAAAAATGTTAAACGAGCTGGGTGTGGTGGCTCACTTCTCTAATCCCAGCACTCAGGAGGCAGAGATAGGAGGATCGCCCTGAGTTCAAGGCCACCCTGAGACACCATCGTGAATTCCTGTGCTAGAGCAAAACCCTACCTCAAAAAAAAAAAATCATAAAGGATAATCTTAACAAAGATATCAAAACTTTATTTGCAAGAAACTCTAAAACATTTTTGAAATTTTAAAAGATGTAAATAAATAAATAAACCATATTCATGAATAGAAGGACTCAATGTATTTTGACCCTATTCTCTTCCATTAATCTCTCTTGCTGAACCTCTAACTCTTCCTAACTAGTCCCCCTTCTACTTTCGTATCTCTTTTCTCTTTTCCTCCTTTCCTTCTTTCCTTTTCTATGTGTGTGTGTGTGTGTGTGTGTGTGTGTGTGTGTGTGTGTGTGTGTAAGGCTATTTGCATGAAAATGAGTGGGAAGGAAAGTTGTTTACTGGAATATGGGCAACCCTCCAATGGCTCCACCACTGAAGACACGGTCTCCCCTTCCTCCAGCCCTTCCACCACCCATGACCAATCGGTGCAGGTAACAACAGTCATTAGCTGGAAGACAGTGTTCCATACTTCACTTTTTTTCCTTCCAGATCTTACATTCTGTCTGCCTTCTCACCTGCATTGTTCTCAGAACCTTGGAGAGGACTATATAGATGAGCACTCAGTAGTCATTCTCAGAACTTTGGCCAGTTGTAAGTCCACAGTAACTGTTGCCACTGCAAAGAGAAGCTCCTCTGGTCAAAACTGCACTAATCTATGGGCATAAACATAAATATTTAGAAGGCAGTTTGACAGGCATCACGTGTCCAATTAGCAAAACAACAGTAATCAATTGCTCAGTAGGGTCTATAACCTTCCTAGCCACAGGCCTTTGACAAGTACCAGGCATGAACTCTCTCTTTTGGAGTGAGCCTCAAATCCAATCAGGGTGTAGCTGGTTACCCCATAACAGTCATGCCACTATTGCACTGATGGGCTCATCTTATCTGGCTGGCTAGTTGTATAATTTGTGGGGTCTACTTCTGGCTAAGACTGTGGATGACTTTTCTCCCTCAGCAGCCTACATGGCACCTTCCAGCACTGTGACAGCGATCCAGCAGGAAAGAAGCTTCCAGCTAGGTTTCTCTATGAAGTACTCCATATTTCTTAAAATGTCACTTGTCTCCAAGTGGAAATGTAGATTCAATGTAATCCCAATCAATCAACATTCTGGCAGGTTTTGTGTAGAAATTGGTGATACACTGACCCTAAAATTTGTACAGAAATGCAAAGAGTTCAAAAAGTCAAAAAGATTTTGAAAATGAACAAAGTTAGAAAACCCACATTATCTGATTTCAGGATTTAATAGCTTCAGTCATAAGATGGTGTGGTGGTGTGAAAATAGACAATCAGGTCAATGGGTCAGCATAGAAAGCAACCTTCGGCTTCAACCACTGCTGTCTAGCAGAGGGAATGTTTTCTTGTTCACCCAGAGCTTAAAACTGGCTACTGAACAAGGAAGTCCATGGGCTGGGGAGAAATCATGTGTGGTAAGGAGAATTCCTGTGAGGCAGAGAAGGAGAAACAGAGGTCCTTTCACTAGGGGACAAGAGAAAACCTAAGCAGACTAGACTAGGATTAAGACATTGCCTGGAGCTCTTGGATAAACAATGAGTGCTATTTCCTGGGCCCAGTTGATGTACCTTTCCAGAAACACCTTGGCAAGCCTGGAACAACAGCTTGACCCACAGCCTGAACCATGCGCTCCAGAACTCTCCAGTTCTGTCATCGATTTCATAGCAGCCAGTAATTATATGGAGGCAGAAGGACAACTGCTTTGTTAATTTTTCAGAAATCAGTGATTACCAAGGCTGGAATCTGTTATTATTTCAATGTTTATTGAGAACTCTTAATGTGTCAAACACTCATTCTAATCACTAAATAAAGGAGCATCATGGAAAAGCAATTTGGCCCCAGGTAGCTGAGGTGATGGGCACATGAGTGACGACTGTGAGAGCATCACGCGGCTGAGCACAGAGGACGTCTATTTAAACACGTATAATCTAAACTATATTTAGGAGACAGATGCAGGCCGAGGTGTTGATTATACCCTTGGAAGGAAAGCCATAAATCATGGCAGCCAAACTATGCAGAGTGCGGGAGACTGTGAGGAGAGAGGCTGGGGACACATCCTGTTACCATACCATTAAATGAACCTGTGGTAGATGATCGGATGTATTTAGCCAATCCCTTGTCCTCACCCTTCAGACAAGCGTCAGAGTGGCCTTTCTATTTAAAATAAAAAAACCTTTTCTTTCTTCCAGAACCAAGACTCTCAGGCTCCATAACCCCCATCTGTTCTGTTTGGATTCCTGACGTGAGGTTCAAGATTAGAATGCTGTGGCTGACTAATGTGTGAGTATCTCCAGTCAAGAGGGATAGATAGATAGCTTATTTTGAATGAAGTCAAGAAAAAGGATATTTTAGGATTTTTCCACTACTTAAAATGAAATGGCGGTGGGGTCGCCCAGCAAGATGGCTCAACAGTTATAGCTGCTTGCTTGCAAAGCCTGCTGGTCAGAGTTCAATTCCCCAGCCACCCAGGTAAAGTTAGACGCAAAGTGATGCATACAGTTCCAGCATGCCTGCAACAATGGACGGTGAAGCCAGGAAAATCTGAAACTCACATGCCAGATCTGTTTGTAGTGGCAAAAGACCCAGTCTCAAAGAAGGTGGGCACAGACAGCTCCTCTGTCTTCCACACATATGCACTCATACTCTCTCTCTTGCAAATAAATGAACAATTTTTTAAAAATAAAATAAAATGGGTTGTGACATGGACAATATGTAGATTTTCAAATTATAGATCATCCTTTTTATTCAAAGATGTCATATCATTGAGAAAAATTAACTGTATTAGTAATATCTATACATAGTTGATATGAAATAAGATGAAAGATTCTTGAAAATCTTATCCAGAAATGTCAGATCTTGGCTACCTAGTGACAAGAATGGTCTCCCTGTGGGCTCAGGAGATGGCTCCATGGATAATGCACTTGCTGTGCAAGTGTGAGTACCTGAGTTTAGATCCCCCCACCGAACCCACATAGAGCCAGACGCTGTATTGGGCATCTGTATTCCTAGTGTGCTATAGTGAGAGACAGGAGAATCTTCTGGAAGCTTGCTAGGCAGCTCGGCTGGTGAACACAGTGATACAACTGGAAACCCTGCCTAAAACAAGGTAGAAGGCAAGGACTAACAGTTGAAAGTTGACCTCCAAGCTCCACATGTGCATGGTGGCACCATGTGCAGGCTCCCCTGATACCATACACACAATGGTATCACACACTCTGTACACATATCACATATCCACAGACAAACCAAATGGTGCATGTATTCTGCATCACAGACAAAGCTCTTTGTGGTGGGAGTTATTGGCTCTGACCATCACTACAGAGACATGTCTCCTGCCTCCTCTCTGATGCCTTTTGCCCAAACCTCAAGTGTCACTTAAAATAAGACACTGAATGACTGTTTCAGGATGCAATAATAATTTAGCCATATTATATATAACAGATGTGACCATGATGCTCACAGCCATAACATGCACTTGAGAATTAAAAGCAGGCTGTAATTAGGAGTTACATATTTGAGGGCCATGCCATGTGCCACGCACAGCACAAGATGCTGGGCACAAAGGAGGAAGCCCTATAATAAAGATGACAGAATAACAAGGGATGCTGAGGACGTGGAGAGATTAGCACCCTCCTGCATCGCTGGTGGGTCTGTAAAGTGGCCAACTGCTTTGCAAATAGGTTTGGTCATTTTCTCAGACAGTTAAATATGGAGTTCCCATATGCCCAGCAAGTTCACAACTAGGAATGACCCAAGAAATATGCCCACAAATAAACTCAAATGGTACTAAAACAAGAAAGTAAAATTTCCAATCTTAAATACTCACATCAGCAAAGGAGAAATACAGGCTGAAGAGATGACTCAGCGGTTAGACATGCTTGTTTGCAAAGCCTGCCCACCTGAGTTCTATTCCCTAGTACCTGAAGGAACAATTCCCTTCATGGGATTCTGAGTACTGTCCCATTTGCCTTGTAGTACCTACATACAGCCAGATGCACAAAGTGACACATGAATCTAGAGTTTGCTTGTAGCAGCAAGAGGCCCTGGCGTGTCCAAACTCATTCTATCTTTGTCTCCCCCTCCATTTTTTCTCTCTCAAATACACAAATATATAAAAATAATTTAAAAAAAGAAAAGAAGAAGTAGGGTTAAGTCATGAGCTACTGTATAGCATATGAGATTCAGGATTTCAGAATAAATGCAAAGAAAGTACAGAGAAGGGAATATGCAAGAGCAGAAATGAAGGAAGCAGAAGATGAAGATACAAGTGAAAGGGTTCGCCAAGACAAACATTGGTTCTTTGAAAAGACCAGAGAAAATAAATACATATTACAGCACAATTGTCCAAAACAAGAAGAGAAGCTAGGCAGAGTGGCTTGTCTGTCATCTTAGCCCTCAGGAGGCTGAGGCAGGAATCACTTGAGCCTTGGTGTTTGTGGCCAGCATGGGGGTTAAGGTTTGAATCTAGAATATTCTGTACCAGCTTCTGTTTTAAGCACTTGGTCTCCACTTCTAGCGCTGATTTGAAGGCTGTGGAGCTTTGGAAGGTGGGGCCTGGCTGGAGAGTAGGTGACTATGGTGGACCTTTCAAATTCTACCTGTCTAGGGTTCCAGTCTAGTTTCCTCTGCTTTCTGGCCCTACCACCATGGGAGGTGTCTCCACCACATGCTCCCACCACCATAGATGAGCTGTTTCCTGCCATGATGGGATGAAATCCCTTTCAAACTATGAATCAGAGGAACCCTTATATTGTTACAGCAATGAGAAAAATAACTAAATACCCTGGGCAACAGTGTGAGAGCCTGCCTGTCTCAAGCAAGCAAGCAAGCAGAACGAGAGGACAGGGCTGGGAAGATGCCTCAGTGGTTAAAGGAGCTTGTCTGCAAAGTCTGCTGGCTTGGGTTCAATTCCCAGTATCCAAGTAAAACCAGATGCAAACATGGTGTATGCAACTGGAATTTGTTTGCAACAGCAAGAACCCTGGTGCGTGCGCACGCACACACACACACGAGAGAGCGAGCGAGAGAGAGAGAGGGGGGGTCATAAATAAACAGCACTAATACTGGATACTGAGACAAAGAAAACCAGATGCAGCAGAATGCACAGCTCTAAGGGGGGGTTTATGGACATCTTGGAAGGCCCATAAATTGTAAATTCCACAAACAGCGCACCTTATCACCATCCACTCAGGAAGGAGCGGTGAGTCTGACTGGTTCTAAGCCCATTGCAGAAATGGACACAGAAGATAAAATCTCTGCCCGAGGAAATGTCAAGTCTAATGATTCTCTAGACCAGTTCTGCCAAATGTTCAGGGAAGAAACAACCCATCTTGCATCAACTCTTCCAAGCAATAGGGACACAAAGAACACTCTTCAACTAACTTAACAACATTTAGGTCAGCTTTTTAACTATGAGCCCCAAACCTGGCAAGAATGATGCAAGAAAGGAGAATTCTTGACTAATTTCTCCCATGAACATAACTGTAACGCAAGCAAGCAGAAGCAAAGACTATTTGAGAAAGATAAAGTTTACCCAAGAAAAATCTATTTTGAGTTGCTTGTTCTTACCTGAAAGGAGAAAAATGGTGTGATTATTTTAATTCATGAAGAAAAGAACATTATAAAATTTATCATTCATCCATGATTTAAAAAAAAACACACCACCTCAGTATGCACAAAGCCTGGGTTAAACCCCCAACACCAAAACTTAATTTAAAAATAAATAAAATAAGCAAGCTATAGTGAATCTCAACCCTAATGGAAGAACGTTTAAAAACATCTCATAAACTAGGAAAAATTCAAAAATGTCAAGTCTGACCCTTGGAGTCCATGTGGTCAAGGAGATGCTGAGCTGCTTGTAAGAGAAGGAAAAGAAGAAAAGAATGGAACTGAAAAAGAAGAAAGAAAATTATTCAAAAATGTATTTGATTGTCTTCTTCCAGAAAACCCTAAGAGGGCAGGTAGTTTGGGGTTAGGGGTGTGGATCAGTGGCAGAGCTCTTACTTAACATGAACAAGGTTTTTGGTTTGATGCCAGCACCAAAAACAAGCAACTCAGAGCTGAGAAGAAATCTCAGTGGTTAAGGCACTTGCCTGCAAAGCCCAATGACCCAAGTTTGATTCCCTAGGACCCACATAAAGCTGGATGCACAAAGTGATACATGCATCTGGAGTCAGTTTAGAGCAGCTGGAGGCCCTGGTGAGCCCATTCTCTCTGTCTCTCTAATATCTCTCTGCTTGCAAATAAATAAGAATATTTTTAAATCTTTTTTTTATGTCATACCAGCAATAGGAGAAAATAGGTAATAAAAAACAGAACCAGGGCTGGGGAGGTAGCTCAGTGGGTAAGTGTAAGAAGCTGTTTGGATCCTGAGAGCCCACATAAAATGCTGGGCAGGGTGGGACACACCTGAAATCCCAACCTCCGGGAAATTCGCCTGTCTCTGTTTCCCAGCTGGTTGTCAGAGCGCTGGAATTACAAAAACTTGCCTGGCTTCTGGCTTTTTACATGGGGTCTGAGCACCAAGCTCAGGTACTCGGGCTTGAACGGTGAATGCTTCATCCTCAGAGCCATCGGCACACCCTCTTATTTTAGTTAATTATGGCCCCCAAACACGAGGATGGGATGCTGGCCGTGAGGATATGCCAAAGAGAAGCCCCCCTAAAGTGCTCCCTTTAAGAGAAGGGATATAGGAAGAGACAGCCTGCATGATGGCGTATTGTTCATTATTGTGGTGAATCCCCTATTGTGCCAAGTTTATAAATTCAACTTATTCCCAGCTAACTACGAATAAGAAGACAGTATACAGAAGGTCCAGTACTGTCTGTGGTTCACCAGGACCCTCCAGGAGTCTTGAACATCACAGAGGATGAGGGCTACTGTATAGTGTTCCATCCTGATGCCTCACCGTGATTTTATTCTGCAGGCTCCATTTTAAGGGCACTGAGTGTTTTCAATTTAGCAGACCATGCTTGTGGCCAGAAATATGTCTCAGTTCCATAGAGTGTGTCTGAGATCTGCCCATTGCTAGGACCTGATCAAAGCTGCCACCACCACCTGATTACTTAGACTGCTCTTACTGTTCTTTTGTGTCTTTTTTTCTTTGCCCCATAATTTTAGAATGTGATATTCTTTTGTTAATAGCCATAAAACTATAATGTCAAAATGTCCTACCCAGCCATTAAAAAAAAATGAGGTCTTTTCTGTGGTGGTTTTAGAGTTGACTCAGAAATACAAATTCTAATTCCTTTGAGAACTGGCTGTGTTGAAATATTTACAGAAGGTCAGGGGGTCTCTCCTCCCTCCCCAAGAAGAGATGTGAGGCTGTGGGCAGTAGAGAAGCCAGGACTGGCCTTTCAAGCTTTGTTTATTCTGGAAATAAGTTTGGAAAATGCCTCCAAGGGTTCCCTGGAGCTCTGGAGGTGGGCTTTGCAGTTCATGACAAATGAAAACAAATCAATCCTTTGCTGTGTTTAGCAAAATTTATCAAAAAGGTCTTTCTTAGAGCATCCAGACAGACCTGAGGGATTAGAAATGAACTTGAAAGGGTGAGGAAGTCAGCATAGAGAGCAACCGAAAAAAAAAATTAACCCAACTTTACAAGTGGTTCAGATCGTGGAAATTTTCTAAACATAAGGTCCATGGAAACCCATGTGAGACGTGAGACATTTGTTTGTTTGTTTTCAAGTCCTGTTGAGTCATGAAGTCCTTCCCTGAGGACGGGCTAGCAGCTCCCTTCCCAGGAGGCCATGGTTTGCTTGTTGCCATTTGCACTCACCCTCTGGAGCCCGCCTGGCTGGTGGAAACACCAGTGGGGCTGTTGTATGGATAAACCTTTATTATATCCCCAAGGCCTGTCTGTGTTGTATGAAGGAATGGATGTTCACTAATGGCCCTACTTTGCAGTTGGAAACCGCCCTAATTCATGAACCACGAGAGCTGGTTAGGTCTGCAACTAAACTTGTTGTAATTGTATCATTTGACAACATCTCAGCCATAGCTCTGTGTGACCTTTAATGCTATCAGTGATTGAGATTTAAAAAAAAATCTGGACAGAGGGCTGGCAAGATATCTCAGTGGTTAAGGTTCTTGCCTGCAAAGCCCACTGCCCTGGGTTCACTTCCCCAGTACCTACAAAAGCCAGATGGTAAGTGCATCTGGAGTTAATTTGCAGAGACCTGGGGTGCCTATTCTCCCACCCCCCATTTCTGCTTGAAAATAAAGAAAGAAAGAAAAGGGAGTGAGTCAAAAGCGGGGATTTGGGGTGCTGTTCTGTGGCAAAGCATGTGTCTAGTATTACAAGGCTTTGGGTTTCATTCCCAACATCACACACACACACACACACACACACACACACACACACACACACAGAGAGAGAGAGAGAGAGAGAGAGAGAGAGAGAGAGAGAGAGAAAGAGAGAGAGAAGTGAAGAACTGTGAATAGAGCCAGAGGGTTTCCCTATTTCGGATTCATTTTCCAGTTCATTTATTTAAGTGTCCACTCAAAATAATCAACCCACCAAAGCGGTGTTTGGGGGTAACATGTCCTAAACCCCTTCAATAGCAAAACACAGCCCAACTTCTTCATCCAGAAGTTCGTATTTGGTTAGAGACGTTCCTGGAACAGTTCAGCTGCAATGGAAAGCCAAGATGTGGATTCCAAAACCAGTTCCTCCACTGAGGAGCACTGTAGGTATCTCTGGGCCAGCCTTACCAAACATGGCAGTTCAAGCCAGAGAGTAAGGTGTTTGGCTTTAACTGTCTTGGAGTGTCGTGTCTCAGCGTTGGCATTTAATCTATGAGTTAAACTGACAACAGGCAGATGAATAGGAGAAAAGTATACAGATGTGTTCATATTTTAATGAAAGACATCACAGGAAGTAAAAAAAAATAAAGCTACAGCACCCCCAAAGCAGTAATATTTGAGAATGTTGGTACCATCTTCATGGGAAGAAGGACAGGAGATAATAGGCCCCTTACAGGACAGTGAAATGACTTGTAGGAAAGACGAACGGGCCCTTGGGAGAATAGATGGGAGATGTGATAGTTTGTGACAAGACTTGTCTGGGAGTGACCCAACCTCTGCGCTCTTCTGAGATAAGGACACTCTTCCCGGTTGGACACTCCAGGGAGGGACATGTCCTCCTCTTTTGGAGGGTCTGTTTTGTTTTGTTTTGTTTTTCAGCAGATAAGAAGATTCCAGAGAAAACTATTCTCCACAATTACTGTTTTTAGGTGACTTCCTATCGAAATAACACACCAAAGTGGCCTATTTTGGGGTAATATGTCCTAAATGCACCAAATAGCAAAACTTATTTTTATAATACTTAAAATATGCAATTTAGTTATAAACAAGATTGTCATAACTAAATAGGTTAATAGTTTTCAATACTTTTAAATATTCATATATTAAAATCCCAGTCCTGGGCTGGAGAGATGGCTTAGCGGTTAAGGCACTTGCCTCCAGTGCCTAAGGCCCCAGGTTCAATTCCCCAGTACCCATATAAGCCAGACCCACAAGGTGGTGGCCCTGGTTCTCTCTCTCTCTCTCTCTCTCTCTCTCTCTTTCCCCTTGTAAATGAATAAATAAAAAAATATATATAAAAAAAAATCCCAGTCCTTAGTCAGGCACATGCCTGGAATCCCAGCACTCAGAAGGCTGAGGCAGAAGGATCATAAATTCCAGACCAGTCTGGCTACGGAACCTGACCCTGTCTCAAATAAAATGAAGGCTCAGTTCTTGAACTTGGAACACTTGGGTTCAAGTCTTCTCTGTGCCACTTACTAGCCATGGAACCTAGAAGGAACTGTCTAACCTTTCCTTACCTCAGTTTCCACATCTATAAAATGAAGGGGCAGCTGGGGATGTAACTCATTGATAGAGCATTTGCCTCGCAAGCACAGGCTCTGGGTTCAATCCCCAACATCGCAAATAAAAAGAACTGGGGGTGGGGGAGCATACTATGTATTTCAAAGGTTTTGATGTGGAAACCTTCCTTAGTTCTCTGGCTCCTTCCTTAGTTCTTCACGTGTGTGTGTGTGTGTGTGTGTGTGTGTGTGTGTGATGTTTTGTGGTGCTGGGGATGGAACCTAGGGCCTTGTACATACTAGAGACATGCTTTGCTAGAAAACTTCACCCCAAATCCTCACCTTTAAATCATTCCTTCCATTTGGTTACCAAGGAACCTAACCTTTCTGTCCAGCTTTTTAAAAAATCTTGACCACTGACAGAATTCAATAGATCGGGTAGTACTGTGGCTAAAATGCTATCAAAAGACACAATCACAACAAGCTTAGACATAGACCTAACCATCTCTTACTTGCAGTCCATGAATTAGGGCTGTTTCCAATAACGAAATAGAACTAGAAGTGTCCACTAGACCAATGGCATAGCGAGGGCAGTTGGATCTGTAAGATCAGAATGGTTTAAAAAAAACAACAAAAACACAAAACAAACCACAAAACCCTGGTTGGTGAATATGAGGGAGTTTTTTTTCCACAGGATTAAAGCCGAAGGGATTTCCTTATGCTGTTGCAGGTAGACTAGGCTCTCTGCTCTTAGGAAAAAATTATGTGCTTCCTTAAAGGCTCAGTCTGAGGATGTAATGCTTGTCATGAGAGATTCCATTTTTGTTTGGCCCAGCTTGCCAGGGCCTAGGGCAGGACAATCCAAAGCAATGTCCCTCCAGAATTCCTGGTTTAATGACACTCAGTCCTCCTGCTCACTAGCTCCACCCCCACCCCAAGGCACACAAAATAGGAGAAGGTTGTCAGAGCCTCATTCCTCTGCCATCATTTCACCCAATTGCTGGAAAATTTAGTTGAAACCCAAGGCCATGATCTGGAGGCTTTCGCTAACTGCCAATTTCCCACCTTGTTATCATTTCCTTCTTGAGTAACTAGAAAAACAACTGTTCTTTGGTTCTGACAAGAGGGGAGAGGGGAATGAAGAAAAAAATACTTGACCCCTGTTTCCTGTTAGATTGTGAAATAAAAAGGTAAATATTTAAAGCAATGTGGCCACTCAGAACAATTGGCCCCATTGTGAGATGAATGGTGGCTTCTTTTCCTTATTTTTACACAAACTCTTTCCGGTGGAGAAACTGAACAAAAGAAAAGGCCAGCCCTGCCACTAGACCAGAGGGAGACACATCAGCAGGAACTTGCTTTGGAGGCAGCTTGGGGATAATTGCAAAGTCAGGACTGGAGTGTCCTTGGGTTACTCAATGGTCTTTTAAAAAAAGAAAATCATTAAGACTTTAGAAGCCCTGAATTATTTATATTTATCTGAGAAAGAGTAAAGGTTTGGCATAACTTCTTCACCTCATTCACAGTGTGCCTGTGTACGTGCATGCGTGTCTGTGTGTGTGTGTGTGTGTGTGTGTGTGTGTGTGTGTGTGTGTGTGTAACTTGGTGACTGTCGTGGTCCCTGACCCTTGCTCAGCAGCCTTGGCAGTGAGCATTTGGTATTTTTCAGGTTTTAAGTGTCCTCCCTAGGATCCCTTCAGGGAACAATGTCACACTGATCTACAGCAGTGACCTACAGCAGACCTTTCCATAGCTGCTCTGCAAAGACTCTGAGTGAGGACAGTAAGACCACGCAAGGGATGCAGGAACTCCTCCAGAATCCAGGGGCAGGCCGGTCAGACAGGAGTCAGACACATGTTCTTGGTCTCTGTTTGTGAACTACTACTGCACTTGATGTCTCGAGACCATGGGAAGAGGCTTGTCTGAGGTTCGTGTGGGATGTTCTTTCATTCATTTCAGCCAGCAAATGCTTATTCAGGATCTGTGTGTACCTGGACCTGGGGACACAGGGATTGAGTCAGACCAGGTAATCAGGAAGCCATAAGGCAGTTACAATCAGCAATTGGTTGTGTGAAGCTCCTGAGAAGGACTTCGGTCTGGACTTGGGATCAGCAGATGTGGATTGGGGGAATAAGTCACCCAGGCCAGGACCGTCTTCCTCTGACTGGTCTGTGTCCTGTTGGGCCAGCCTCTTGGAGCTCTGAATAAATTCCCTTAAGTCCTATATTTAAAAGAAAATAATATAATGCCTATTTCTTTAAATTTTTGTTAGATTTTTAAAATATCATTTTTATTTATTTGTGAACAGAGAAAGAGAAAGAGAGAGAGAGAGAAGGAGGGAGGGAGAAATAAAGAAAAAAATGGGCACTGCCAATGAACTCCTGACACATGTACCCCTTTGTGCATCTGGCTTAGTGTGAGTACTGGAGAATCAATCTAGGCTGGCAGGCTTTACAAGCACGCGCCTTTACCCATGAGCCATCTCCCCAGCCCTTTTGTTGGACTTTTACAGCCACAAACAATAAGAAAATTGCAAGTACAAAAACCTTCCTGAGCCATTTAAGAGGTGGATCCTCTCAATGATGTCTTTTGTGGCACAAGGACCCAGTCCATGGTCACACAGTGCACTGAGTTGTCATGTCCTTTTCTTTTGTCTTTCTCTGGCCTTTATGACCTTTGACACCTTAAAAATATTTCCCTTATTTATTTGCAAACAGAGAGAGACAGACGAGGGTGGGAAGTGGGTGCACCAGAGCATCTAGCCACTGCAAATAGACTCCAGATGCACGTGCCACTTTGTGCATCTGGTTTTACATGGGTACTGGGAATTGAACCCTGTTAGGCTTTGCTGGCAAGTGCCTTGACCACTGAGCAATCTCTCCAGCCTCCTTTAACACTTTTGATAGTAAGGAAAGCAGTTGCTTTGTAGAGTGAACCTGTTTTTGAGGTCTGGAGCTTCAGAAGTACTATTGCACTTGATACAATCCCGCATCAAAACACGTGGTGCAAGATTGTGGTCTGCCACCATCTGATAAGGTGACATCTGACAGGATTCTTCAATGGTGAATCTGCTGCTCTCCCCCTTGGAGTCAACAAGTGACTCGAGGGAGGTCTTGAAAAGCATTCCTTCCTCATCAGACTCGAAATGCATTCAGCATGGAATTAGGTTTTCTGCCCAGTCACTCAGTCACTATCTGTTACCATCTGTATATTGATGCTGACACCATCACACATTTGGTGACCCCTTCATGCTGATTGCTAGGTCCTTTGGACATGTCCTGTGCCTCCTGCAGCACTTCCTTTCTGTGGACACAGACATTCCAGCTCATCCCATGCTCTCCCTGTCTAGCCCTGGAAGAGGCCATCCCCAGAGCTGTTAGCAGGGAATGGAATGTGGAAACCGAGGTGTGGGGGACAGGACACTTGTTACAAAGCTAGAGCTACTTCAGTTCAGGCACCTCTTAGGAGCCAGATAGAAAGCAGACAGGTATGCCTTCATATAGGTTTTGATTGAAATCCTTGTGTTCACACCAACTCTTCCAGTCCAACACCACAGAGATCCATCTTTGTTGGTCCCGCTATCTCCTTCCTTTGAAAGTGAGAACCTGGCTCCCATTTTTCTGAGGCTAAAACTTTATTTGATCATTTCCTTGTAGATATCAATTTTTGTCTTCCCCACTGTCCTGGGTCTCCAGCCCACACAGAGGCCCTCTTGACACAATGAGAACTCTGATCTCATACCAGGGGCACACTGTACATGGCCACTGGTCACCCTCCTAGGCTCTGAATCCCTGGGCTGGGCTGTAGTACCCTGCTAAAAGGGGTACGGAGGATATAGGGTTAAGGGAAGTTTGAGGCAGGCTGAAGCCCCGGGTTGTCTCTGCTCTGAGATTCTGGTAAGAGCTGTGCCACCCCCAACCCTTAACCCTAAAACTCCCGGCTCCCTAAGCAAGCCACAATGAACCCTGCATTCTCACCCCAGCAGGGCTGACAATAGGTGTCAGTCTCTCCATAAGCTGCCACCACTGGACTCATGTCCAGAATCATGTACTTCCCACCACTCAACTTATGCAAAGCAGGCATTTGCAGGTTGCTGACCACTACCAATCCCCTTTGCCCGTTTCTGCCCCTGCCTCTCCCTTCTTCCTCTAAATAACCAACTGTATTGATACAATAAACGAGAGAGCTTTCCCACCGCATTCTCTGACAACTTTGTCAGTCACTCTCCAGAGAAATGAGCTGAACACTAAAACACGGAGAGCCACCCACAGCGGTGATCTCCAAGGGAGTATCCTCTGCCATACTCCCAGAGCTGTAACATGAAGAGCCGCCCACAAGTGGGTTCTCCAGAGGGTGTTCTCCTTAACACTCCTGTGGGTACTCAGGCCCACCAGCTCGCTGCCATCCAGAGGTCACCTGCTCCCCGTGAGCGAACTGCAAGCCACAGCAGCCGGTGCCAGCCAGCAGAACGAACAGCTGGTGCCTGGTGCCTCGGGCAAACAGAAAGAGCTGCTGCTGCTGCTGCCCCACGGCTGGGCAGTTGGCGCTGGCTGGCTGAGCACTCCAGAACAAGACTGGGCCACCTCTCACCTTTATGAACTCTGACACCATACTGGGTCTCTTCTTTCAGGGATCCCTCCTACCCTATGTCAGGGACCTATGAGGAGATATCTTACTTCCCTCCCCCGGGCTCTGGTACCCCACATAGACAGAAAGGGAAGCGAAGGAGAAAGGAAAGAGGAAAAGGAAGGGCAGGAAGAGAGATTTAGACTTTTTCCTTAGTTTCCTTTTTGGTTTATAACACATGTCACTGTGTCAGACCTCATGGATGCAGCACAGGCACCCCTGGATGCAGCCTCTTCCAGATTATCTTTTCTGTTTTGTGTTGTTTTGTTTTTGAGGTAGGGTCTCACTCTAGCCCAGTCTGACCTGGAATTCACTATGTAGTCTTGGGGTGGCCTTGAACTCTCAGCCATCCTTCTACCCCTGCCTCCTGAGTCCTGGGATTAATGGCTAACACAGCCATACCTGACCCAGACTCTCTTATTTATATTTATTTAAGAGAGAGATAGAGAGAAAGAGGCAGATAAAAAGTGAGCATGGGCATTCCAGGGCTTTTAACACTGTAAACAACTCCAGATGAAGCGCCACCTTGTACATCCAGCATTACATGGGTACTGGGGAATGGAACTCAGATCCTTAGGCTTCGTAGACAAGTGTCTTACCACTGAGCCATCTCTCCAGCCCCCAGAGTGTGTTTTTTAACCCCACTTCACTCCTCCACTTCCCACCATCCAGACCCAGCAGTCATGTCCCCTGCTCTCCATCTCGGAATCAGCTCCAGGGTGCGCTGATCCCAACCGACCTGTCAGCCAGCCTCGCTGAGAACCACTTATGGGCAAAGAATGAGAAATCTTAACTTCTCTGGAGGGCCATGAAGACCGAAGGCACAGGACATCGGCTCTCTCCAGTGTCATTCCAGGCAATCATGAGATCCTATCTCTGTAAGGATGGACACAGAGCAACAGAGCCTTTTAAGGTTGTATCCACTTTAAAAAGGGACAGAATTAGCATTACCACTTACCTTGTATCCAGATACTTTTATTTTTTAATGCACATAGATATCTGATACTAATTCAACATTGCTAAGGCTAATTAAGAATGTTTGTTAAAATACAGCTCACATAATATCAAGGATACTGAAGAGACTTAAAAAATATAAATATTCTCCCAAAGTTAATTTAAAAAATTTTTGAAGTTGTTTCGAAGCAGGGTGTCACTCTAGCCCAGGCTGACCTGAAAGTCACTCTGTAACCCAGGTTAATCTTGAACTCACAGTGATCCTATTATCTGAACCTCTCAGGAGTTCAAAGGCATGTGCCACCACACCCAGTTTAAGTAAGACATTTCTAATTTTTATTTATTTATTTATTTGTAAGAAGAGAGAGGCAGCGAGAAGAGAGACAGACAAAGAGGGAAAGAATGAGTGTGCTAGGATCTCCAGTTGTGCTTTAGGTGGTCTCTGGGAAATTGAACCCGTGTCTTACTTAGACTTTGCAGGCAAGTGCCTTAACTGCTAAGCCATCTCTCCAGCGCTTAAACCATTTCTAAAGGAAAGCTGAGCAGTATTGTCTGTTTCTAGAATTAGTTTATAGACACACAAAACAAAAACTACTCTCCAACTACCGGAGCTAATCCCAGCACTCAAGAGACTGAGGTAGGAAGATCATGAGTTTGAGGCCAGCCTGGGCTACTGAGTGGGCTCCTTGGTCTTCCTGGGATAGAGTAAGACTGCTTCAAAATGCAACAAAACAACGGTAAAAAGCCCAATTGGAGCTAGAATCCTTTGCAGCTAAAATTTTAGTTCCCATGACAGTGGCCTTATCCAGTAAGATGGGCCCTGCAAAACAGCACAGCAAAATGCCAACACTGGATGTTTTTGTTTATTCCATGAAATATCAAAATGGCATTTATTCCAAAATCAATGTAATACTTAAGACTAGTCAAAACTAAAATAGCAAATCAAAAAATAACAAGCAGGGACTGGAGAGATGGCTCAGTGGTTAAAGCGCTTGTCCACGAAGACTAATGACCCAGGTTCAATTCCCCAATACTCACAGAAACCTAGTTATACAAGGTGGTGCATGCATCTGGAGTTTGTTTGCATCTAGAGGCCCTGGTAGGCCCATTCTCTCTTTGTCTGTCTCTCTTCTCTCTGTCTCTCCTTGCAAATAAGTAAAATAAAACAAAAATGACAAGTAAACATCTTTACACCTGGCCCTTCAAGGAGCCCCACTAGCCCATCTGAGGGCCCTGTAGCTTCTGTTTGTATAAGAAGTACAACTATTACCCCATGGGGCCTTTTCTTCATAGGATGAAGACTTAGGGGGGGTTACAGGAGGAAAATGCTGATGGCGGGAAGACAGGCCCAGAGAGAAAGGAGCTGAGGGGACAGCCCGAGGGTAGGCATACTTGTGAACCAGAGCGGAAACACGTATGTGTCATACTCCCAAGCACATGACTATATTTCCAAATTGAATTCTTTTTTAAAAAAATGGGCCATAAGGAACATATTTACAAGGACCAGCATGATAACCCCGAATGTATCAATGTGCAGTGACCAGATGAGAGTCATGAGCATTCTCACCATCATTTTATTTGATAACTAAAAATACTGATGTATAACAGGGAGCCAGGAGTGAGTGGGGCTGTAGGAGGCTAAGGAGACAGGGAGATTGCAAGTTCAAGGACAGTCTAAGCTACAGAGTAAGACCCAGTCTCAAAAAATAAAATAGGAGAGTTGGAGAGATGGCTAAGTGGTTAAGGGCACTTGCTTGCAAAGGCTGACAGTCTGGATTTGCTTCCCCAATACCCACATAAAAGCCAGATGCACAAAGCGGCTCATGTGTCTGGAGTTTGTTTGCAGCAGCAGGAGGTTGGCGCATCCATACTCACTCTCTCAAACAAATATTTAAAATTTTCTTTTTAAAAGATACCATGGTGTATAAAAATGCTAATGCCTCCTCTCGCCAGGTACCATCATTAGTGTGACATCGTCTTTAAACCAGGAGTGGCAATCCGTGACGCACTGCCGTGAGGCCCAAAGAAAACAGGGCAATCTGGAAGTCCAACTACTTCCTTAAATTCATCCAACTCTTGGATGAACACCCAACATGCTTTGTTGTGGAAGCAAAAATGTGGGCAGATGCGCAGACCCTCAAGTCCCTCCGAGGGCAAGGCCATCGAGGACACCTGCACAACCCAGCTCTAGAGAAACTGTTGCTGCATATCTGGGGGATGTGAGCTTTATGTTCACCAAGGAGGACCTCACTGAGATGGGGACACGCTGCTGGCCAATAAGGTGCCAGCCTGTGCTGGTGTCATTGTCATATTCGAAGTCACTATGTTCGCCCAGAACATCAAGCTGGGACCCCGAGAAGAGCTCCTTTCAGGCTGTGAGCTGCACCACTAAAATCTCAGGGGCACCATTGAAACTCTGAGTGATGTACAGCTCATAGAGATGGGAGACAACGTGGGAGCCGGTGAGGCCACCCTGCCCGGCTGGCTTGCTGAACATCCCCTCCTCTCCTTTGGGCTGATCCTCCAGAAGGTGCTTGACAGTGGCTGTATCTACAACCCAGAAGCACTTGAGATCCCAGAGGAAACCCTGCATTACCGCTATGTAGTCAGTGTTTGTCTGCAGATTGGTTATTCTGTCATCAATGGGAACAAGCAGGTCCTGGCTCTGTCTGTGGAGACTGAGTTCACATTCCCACTTGCTGAGAAGGCCAAGGCCTTCTTGGTTAACCTTGCTGCCTCTGCTGCCCAGTCAAGGTTGAAGCCCAGGAGGCTTCCAAGGAGTCAGGATGTGGGATTTGGTCTCTGACTAATCCTCAAAAAGCAACCAAACTCAGCTTTATTTAGAAAACATAGAAATAAAGGTTTACTTCTCCTTTAAAAAAATGCTAAAGCCAGTACTACTGATTCTGTAGTGTGAGGGTGTCCCTACAAAGGTCCTCAGCATGGCTGTGTTGGAAGGTGGGGCCTGGTAGGAGCATTTGGACCATGAGGTGGAGCCTTCCAGAATGGATGGATGTTTGTCTTTCAGGAGTAGGTTAGCTATCTCAGGAGTTGGTTCTCCTTTGTTGTGTGTGCATTCTCGGCCTTTCCACCTCCTCCATGTTATGAAACAAGGGGACACTATCAGATGCACCTGCCTGATCCTGGAGTGCCCAGCCTCAAGAACTGTGAGCCGAGTGAATTCTTTTCCTTTATAAATTATTCAGTCTCAGGTATTCTGTTATGGCAACAGAAAGTCATTTAAGATACTTGGTATTGGACTTTTTGTTGGAAATAGGGCCAATAAATTTTGGTAGTGCTGGGGATTGTACCCAGGGCTTTGCACATGCAAGGCAACTACTTATTCCACCACTGAGTTACAACCCCAGGCCCCACTAGCCTCAAGGATCTTAAAACTGCCTGAGGTGAATTACTTTCAAGGGGACTAATAGCTAACCCAGAGGTCACTATTTTGTGCGTCCTGGAGGAGACACACTGCTTCTCCTTTTATGTTCATGTGGGGAGTCTGAAAATTAAATTAACAAAAGATAGGTCAGCAAGAGAAAATATAGACAATTTCTCACATGCATAGGGACTTCCAAGAAGAGCTGAAAGTCAATGAAATGGTTAGATTTGGGGATTTACACATCATTTTGTGTGTGTGCATGTTTATTTGGTGGGAGCATGCATACGTCCACACATGTGGGTGTTATCCTCAAGAACTCAACCTACCTTCTGTAACACAGGGTCTTACGATGGCTGCGAGTTAGCCAAGTAAACTAGCCTGGTTGGCTAGTGAGCCTGGGGAATCTGCCTGCCTTGGCCTCCCCGGCACTGGGATTACAAATTCCCATCACCACATCTAGCTCTTTTACTTGGGTTTTGGGGATTGAACTCAGGACTTCATGCTTGCAAGACCAGCACATTACCAACTGAGCTAGCCTATCGGTAAGCCCAGCCCTATGAATCACTTTAACAGAGAAAAGGGACAATAAATCATGGGGAAGTATGTGAGAAAACTAATGGAAGAAAATGTTTATTTTAGTAAACCGTGCTTATGTCTCAGTATAACTGTCCCTGGGGATAAGAGTGCATACCTTGCTGTTAAACGGCTGGGCTCACTGATTAGGCTAGACTGGCTAGCCAGCAAACTCCAGGGATCCACTTGTCTCCACCTCCCTAGAGCTGGGACAAGAGGTGCATGCCACCAAGCCCAGCATTTTATATGACTTCGGGGGTACTGAATTCAGGTATTCATGCTTTTATTAAGGCAAGCACTGTACAAACAGAGCTATCTTCCCAGCCCTAATTTTATACATTTTTAGGAACACTGTTTTTTTTCTAATACCAAATATATTCTTCTGTTTACTATTGTCTATATAATTCCTCCTATTTTAAAACCCTTTAGAGAATAAGAAAGAAAGGCAAAGAGAAATGAGAAGGAGAGAGAGAGAGAGAGAGAGAGAAGAAGAAGACTAAATGAAGGGGGAGGAAGAAATGGAGGAAGGAAGGAGCAGAGGGAGGCAAGGGTTTGGATCAAAAATCCTAAGAGCCATAGCCACCTACTGAGGTCCTGAAATAACCCAAATGTGAGCTGGGATGTAATGAAATAAATTTCCAAGAAGTTCAGCCTTGGAGAAGAACATTTGTGAACAAAGCCATGGGCTCCTGCAGGCTTCCACCCTCCTGTTTTGGTTGGCCTCAAGCCAGCACCTACTCTTCCCTCCTAACCAAAAAATAAAGCCCCATCCCCCCTTTAAAAGTCTTATATTTCAATTAATAGTTAACATTTCAATTTACTGGGTACCTTTAAAAAAGAACATACTTGAGTCTGAAACCCCATTGTCTAAAAATCTTTCAAAAAGCCCAGTAGCTTGGATGAGTCTCTGTGTTCCAAGGCCACAGGGTTTTTCTTGCCTTGTTTATAAGAACGACAAGAGCAGCTCACACATGTCAAAGCATATTACTCACAGACAAAAGTAATAGTAAGATTTAATTGGCTTCTTTTTTCTTCTTCTGTGAGTGAATGGTATTAATCAGCCTTAGGTTTTCCTGCTCTTAACCCTCAAGAAGAATTGAAGAATGTTCCAGTTATGCAACTTGGGGTGGTGGTGGCAGGGTGGGGGACCAGGGTGGGAGAGTCTTCAAGAGCTATTTCATTTTCTTAACCCTCCCTGACTCTTGCTTTTTATCATGAATATTTTCAGATGACGAGCTGAGGGTATAACTCAGTGGTAGAGCATTTGCCTAATATGTGAGGCTCTGGGTCCAATCTCCAGCACCACAAAAAGTAAAAATGTCTTCAAAGGAACCAGAAACAGAGTGAATACAATGAGCTCATCATGCTGGAGAGATATCTGAGTCAATAAAGCGCTTGACTTGCTCAATCCCTAGATCCCATATTTAAAAAGCCAGGTATATGAGCCACTCCTTTAATCCTAGTATTTGGCATCACTATGAGTTCGAGGCCACCTTGAGACTACACATTCCGGGTCAACCTGAGTTAGAGCAAGACCCTGTCTTGAAACTAAACAAAACAAAACCCGAGTGTAGAGGGACATGTGGCTGCACTTGAGAGGCTGACGTAGAAGGATCATCGTGACTTCGAGGTTAGCCTGTATCCACCTCCAAAAAAAAAATAAAACCTGCACAAACAAAACAAAACAACTAAAAAACACAAGTAAAACACAAAAGCTTAGTGTGGTACCACATGGGGAGGCTAGACTGAGAGGAGCCCTTGTGTCTTGCTGGCCAGCCAATCTAGCCTAATTGGTGAGCCCCAGGCAAATGAGAGACCCTGTCTCAAAAAAGTTAAACGGTGTTCTGAGAATGGCACCAGAGGTTGACCTCACAGGTGCACACATCTGTGCCCACACATGCACCCCACCACACACACGTCACAAAAAAACAAGCCCATCACCCAGCTTCCATAACCATTTCTGTTCTTAGTATTATATTTATTTTCCACACCCCAACATATTTCACAAGTATTTCAAAGGAAGTCTGAAATGGGGTATAATTTTCTCCTTCATTATGTGCCTACAACAGATGAGACCTTTTTTCCCCACCATCAATTTAATACCATGGTGAATCGAACACAATGAAGACAGCTGCCTAGCTCAGGGTTGAGCACACCCCACATCTGCACATCGAGCTAAGGTTGGCAGAGCAGGTGGATGGGGCAGAGGAGAAGGGAGGACAGGCCATGGAAGCTGCTTTACTCAGCCTCCCCAATCTGTTAACCCTTCCTCCTGGGCCACCTATATCCCAGAAGTGCACCGAGAAAAGGGTTGGGCAAACCCAACTCCATTTTGAATCCAAGCTTCATTCTGGAAGCTGGCATCTAAAAAGCAAGCTATCCTTCTGTCATAGTCAGCCACACGCCGCTGGGATGAATCTCCAAACCAGGCACAGTTGATGGGAGGAAAGGATTTATTTGTAGCTATAGATACAGGGGAAGTTCCAGAATACAAAAGGCTGCTCCCCTTTCACAAGTCCAAGCAGAGACCCAAAGCCATCACCAACACAAAACACACAGAACAGCAAACAGGCAGGAGGGGCAAGGAGAGAATTTCTTCTCCTTTATATAGGCTTAGGGTGGGGTCTTGCAACTCTATCCCAGACTTAATGGCTTCCGGAGTCTCTGGAATTTCCTTCCTGCACTGCCCACACAGGAAAGGATGTTTACTTCTAGCTCCTTTGAGCTTCCTTACATCCTGCCTCTTACTGAGAGGCTGCCTTCCCGTGAACATCCTCAGAGACCCACCAAAGATTACTTGAAAGGTCAAGTTGACATCAAAACTTAACCATCACACCTTCACACCAGTCTACACTCACGTCTCCCCGTTCTCCACGAGGAGTTTTACTGTGGATTTGTTCAGTTTGGAGTCCAAACTGGATCCTCCCCTTGCTTTTTACTGTCTACCACACATGTCTCCTCTCTCTTTTTTCTCATGCCCATTTTTGCTGATGAATTTGGGGTGTTTGTCTGTGGAAACTCCCCACTCCTGACTTTGTCCAGTTCTCTCTGCCTAGAGAAGGGCAGTGACTCTCTTATGCTTTGTAAAAGGCTCAGGGTGCTTATGCTTGGTTAGGGCAAGAAGACCCGAGTTACCTTCTCTCTTCAGCACCCCTGGGCCCCTGCATTGTCCTTGCATTGTAGGCCACTGTGTCTTGGAGAACCTGGCCTGCAGCTCCACTTTCTTAATCCCTGAGCTTGAACAGTCCCATGTAAGGAAAAAAGTTCCACTGATAAATTCCATGGATGGAATTTCCGCAACCACCCCCAGCCTCATGCCATAAGCTAGTCTGTCTCCATCTCAACAGCAAATAGGCTGTTTCTGCCTTCAGTATGCTGAGCTCCCTGTGACACCCAGCGAGTAATTTCAGTAGGATGAGACCACCTGAATCCCTTCACAGTGAGCTGGTTAAGCTCTCTGCTTATTGAACCAGGCATACAGAAGCTGGAAGAAAGCAGAGTCCCTTCTCCCAGGATACAAGCAGGTGAAACAGGTCAGTGTCTGTTCCAGACACCAGCAACTGACTCTGGATTTTCTGTCCATGAGTTTTGCTACAGCCTTGAATTTTTATAACCTGAGCTTATTGTCACAATTTCAGAAGAGCTTACTCTAGCAATCCACAATGTTGGATAGAGAAAATCGTTGTTGTTTCTTGAACCAAACACAGCTTCAACAAGGCCATATCCTCTCCAGGGAAGAGGAACCCAAATGGGCATCCAGGTTCTCTTTGTGTAGCTCCAAATTGCCAGGGTTTGGGGGAGCCCATTGCCTGGCAAAAGTTTGTTTTCAAATTTTGAACTAACACCCTTACATCTAAAGGTTTGATTCAGAGTTTGATATGAGGACCACAAGACAATTGTATTCTTTCAAGATTTTCACCGAAAAGGAAACTAAATGTTTTTGAAAAGAATCCATGGGTGGGCAGGAATACTTCTCCAGGTGAGAGCTCCATTTAGCTTCATTCTGAAGCCCTGGACCACCGAGCCATCTGTGTTTGAGATAAAAGAGAGTTCTTTTTAGGAAGCAGACCCCCACACTTGAGGACCAGAGCCTGTTGTGCACACTAGGGTCATCAGAATGCTGTGTAAGCAAAGGGGAAGGAAGGAAGGAAGGAAGGAAGGAAGGAAGGAAGGAAGGAAGGAAGGAAGGAAGGAAGGAAGGAAGGAAGGAAGGAAGGAAGGAAGGAAGGAAGGTCTCAGGATGCATAAAACAGATGTGAGATGGAGGCATTGAGTTTGGCAGGCTGGTGGCCCTGTTTTCCACATCCTCCATGGAAAGCTAGTGCTTGGATTTGAGATTTCCAAAGACAGCGAATCTACTCCATTAAAAGAAATTCAGATGCTACTGGATGTGTGGAATGGGCACAGGGTAACTGAAGCAAGGCATGTCTCCACAGGTACCTCAGACACCTCAGTTGTGCCTTTTCTTTAAAGTCAGAGGCAACAGCTGCTTCCTCTTTGTTTTTTAAATGGCCAATATGAAAAATAAATAAATGGTTGGTAAAAACTTCTAAGAATTATTTATTTAAGAGTATGTATATGTATATGTATATGCATATGTATATATGGAGGGTGCATGCCACAGCATGTGTGCAGAGGTCAGAGGACAACCTCAAGGTGTCTGCTTCGCTTTCTATGAGACCAGAGGGTCCATAAGCTTCAGGTTCTCCTGACTCTGCCTCTGATTGTCTCAAGCATGCTGGCATGACAGCCATATGCACCCCTTTTTAATTGGGTGCTGGGGAAGACTGAATTCAGGCTGTCAGCTTTGAAAGCAAGTACCAATAACCACTGATTTATCTCTCCAACCCAATGCTTCTTTTTAAAAAATTGTGTGTGTATGCGCATAAGTGCACACATGCCATGGTGCACATGTGAAGGTCAGTTTGTGGTATGAGGCCTCACCTTGCCCCTGGTTTATAGCAGGCTAACTGGGCTGCAAGCTTCTGGGATTCTACGGTCTCCACCTCTCACCTCATCATAGGAGTGCTGGGATTACTATGTCTAGCTTTTATGTGGGTTCTGGGGAACCTACAATACAGCACGGTCTTTTTCCCATTGAGCCATTTCCTCAGCCTTGCTTCCTCTTTTTAAAAAACATTTTATTTACAACTTCCATACATAGAGACAATATAACGTGATCCTAATCCTCTCCAACCACCCTCTCTTTGCCCCTCCCCAATCCTCCCTCTTCTTCTTTCCAACTAGTCTCTCTTCTATGTTGATGTCATCATTATTTTTCTTGACCCTCCTATTATGTCTTGTGTAAGCGGGATCAGCCACTGTGAGACCATGACTACCACAGCCCCTTTGTGTCGGAAGTGCAATATAGCAAAGCACTCCTCCCCTTCTTTTGGCTTTTTCATCACCTCTTCTGCAATAGTCCTGAGCCTTGGAGGGTATAATAAAGATGTCTAACAGTGCTAAACACTCCACTGTCATTTATCCTCAGCACTATAGTGAGTTTTGAGCCATCCCAATGATCACCACCATCTGAAAAGAAAAGCTTCTCTAAGCAAAAGTGAGTGTAATATTAACATATGGGCATTAACATAAGTATTTAGAGGGTTTACTATATCCCTTTAGCCAGACAACAGTAGTAGTTTCCCTACTAGGGTTTATGACTTCACCAGCCATAGGCTTTTGATTAGGTTTTCAGTCCCAGGTAGAAATGAGGGCCTTAGATCCAATCTGGGAGCAGTTAGTTCCCCCATAACAGGCATGTTACCACTGTACCAGGTTGTCCATTTGGCTGGCTGGTCAGCTGTACAGAACTTGTAGGGCCCACTGCTGGTTAAGACCACCCACCAATGACTTTTCTCCTCCAACAGACCGTGTAGGTCTTTCTACCATCCTGACAGCCAGTCAACAGGGAGAAGGCTTCCAGCTCGGCCCCAACTGCTTCCTCTTATTATGAACTCATTTACAGTCCGGGATTAAAGGAAAAAAACTAAAACCTTCAACATAACATAATTAACTTTCATAAGCCTAGTTTTATATAAAAACAAATATGACAGAAGGCCAGCAGGAAGGTTATCAATTTGGGGAATTTGTGTTTGACTGCTCCACTGAGCACATTCCTCGTTCAGAGCTGCAGTCCTGGGAAGGGCAGGTGTCAGAAGGCTCTGGAATTGGCTGGGTCAGAAAGATTTAGGATGGGGAAATGTGGTCATTTGCATCTTGAAGCATGGAACTGTGTGTTTCCACAGCTGCCGGCTCAGCAGCTCTCTAGGGACCACAGGCTTAGTTCATCTTGGCTCAGGGACCACATGACTGAGTCTCTGACCACAGAAACTCTGCCTCCCTGGTTCAGGACAGCTGACCACAGCTAGTGATGGGAGAAGAGGCAGCCAACTGTCAAAGGCAGCCCTTAAATTTGGGGCTCTGAGTTAACTGCCAAAAACAGATCTGGGAGGAAATGAAGCTTGTCATGGTGGAAGGATGGTTTACATCATGAAAGGCAGGAAAAAGCTTTCATTATCTATTTTTACTTTTAAAATTGTTTATTTGCTTGTGTGTTTTGTGTATGGGTGCACCAAGGTCTCTTGCAGCTGTGATTGAATGCCTCTCTGGCTTTGTGTGGGTGGTTGAGGAATTGAACGCAGGCCAGCAGACTTTGCAAGCAATTGCCTTTAACCACTAGGCTATCTCCCCAGGCCCATCTATTTTTATTTTGTTTTGTTTTTGGAGACAGGATCTTATCATGCAGCTGAAGCCTTAAACTTGAGAGTCTCCTGCCCAAATTATCAACATCAATTTTTCCCGTTTGTGTGTGGTGTCTATGGAGTATGAGGACACTTGTTCTCTGTGCAAACATCTACGGAGGCCAGAGGAGAAGGTCCGATGTCCTCTTCTACTTCCTGAGACAGAGTCTCTCCCTGAACCTGGAGTTTCCATTTCTGGTCAGACTGGGTGACAGCAAGCCCAGCACTTCTTCTGTCTCCACCTGCCCCTCGGGGCTGGGGTTCCAGGCGTGTGTGGCCTTGTCTGGCTTTTTTAAAAATATATATTTATTGTCCATAATGAGTTACATTATTTAGTGGGCAAACAATGAGTTGTTATCCCCAATTCCCCAATACCCCCCTTCCCCATCCCCAATCAGTTGGATATCCTCCTCTGTGGGTCGTCTGGATCTGTCCTTGTGACAGGGGACCATGGATAGCCTAGTACTCAGCCCGGTTCTCCTGGCCCAAGTGTGTTGTTACTGAGGGGTGCCATGTCTCTGGATAGTCTCCCCCACCACAGCTCTCACAATCTTTCTGCCCCCTCTTCCGCTCAGTTCCCTGAGTCGTGGTGGGCCTTGCCTGGCTTTTTATGTAGATACTGGAGAATCAAACTCAGATCCTCGTGTTTCCACAGGAAATGCTCTTAGTCACTGAACCATATCCCCAGCCTTTCATGATTAAATTTTTATTTATTTATTTATTTTTGTTTTTTGATCTTAAATCTTTATTTTAAATCAGTTCTCAAAACAGTCTTCACTTGTATAAAAACTAGTATAAATAAAAAATGTTAGGATGATATACTAACAAAATGAACTAACAGATGTGTAATTTCCAAGATGTAGTATAGATATAACATTCTAACATCTCAAGTAAATAAGACTCTCTCTCTCCCACGTTAATGTAGACATTTGAAGTAGCCTCTAGTGAGTTCAGACTTCTGAGTTAATAAATAAGGTACCATCATTCCACCCACACCTGCTTGTGAAACTTAATTTTGTTAAGTAGTTCCTTCTTTGTACCTTTAAAATTATTTCTTATATAGTTATTTATCTTAATGTATCTGCTATGTATTTTACATACAATAAACCCTTTTGATTTATAGCCCACTCTTCTGTTTCTTGGCTACTTTTACTATCCAACTCTGAAAATTATGCATATTATGGAAAACTACTACATTACTATTGAACAATTTTAAATCTGACCTCTAACGTCATATGTTATATTTCTTGCTAATATTTGTCATACTTTTACATTTCAAATTTTTAAACAAATTGGTACATAAAGACGTCTTATTTAAAATCATAATAGTAATTTGCATTAACAGTGATTACTAAATTCAAATGATCAAACTTCTTTTAACCTCCAAGGTCCTTGAAGATCAGTCTCTTGGTCTCTGGACCTACAGATGACCCCATGGGGTAGCAAACACTTTCAAATGATGTTTGTCTTCTAATGTTTCCCCACCACTGATCTCTAATGAAAGAACTTGAGGACCACTGAGGTAAGAGCAAAAGTTGACGAAGATTGAGTAACAAAATTTCCACACATTGGCCATCACATGACTTTCTCCAGATTACTTATTTTCACCAGATCAAAATTAATCAGGAGGACAACATACAAAGGCAAGTGGAACCAGGTTGACTCCTAGGCTATCCATAACCTCCTGCCCCAAGGACTGATCCAATTTGCCCACAGAGGAAGATATCCAGCTGATTGGGGACAAGGAAGAGGAAACTGGGGACATCAGCACATTATTTGCTCACTCAGTATATCTAATTATGGACAATAAAGAAATATTTTAAAAAAGAAAAAATAATCAGGAGGGCTGGGGACATGGCTCAGTGGCTAAAGGTGTTTGCTTGCAAAGCCTGCCAGCCTGAGTTCAATTACCATTACCTATATAAAGCCAGATGCACAAAGTGGTGCATGCATCTGGAGTTCATTTGCAGTGGCAAGAGGTCCTGGTGTATCCATTCTCTCCTGCTCCTCTCTCTCATAAATAAAAAATATTTTAAAAATTGATCAGGAGGCGGAGGCAGGAAGACAGGAATTTAAGGCCATTCTTGGCTATGAGCGAGTTTGAGAACCTGTCTCAAAAAATAAAATAAAATAAAAACAAAATTAGAGACAATATAATAACAATGATATTTAGGGATTTTTTTTTTGGTCATTTGCCCACACCTTGTAGTGTTACTTGCTGGGGGATGCTTATGCTAGCAGATCAAAACCTCTTTTTTGGTGATTTGGAAGAAAATGTGGATTTATATATGTAGTTGGCACCCTGTATGTATAGATTCAACCAACCTCAGTAGGGAACTATTCAGAAACACAATTGTGTGTGGAGGGGTGTTGAGGTGTGGGGGGGACAAGTTAAGATGTCCTCATGTAGCTGAGGATAACCTTGAATGGATCCTCCTTACCTCTACCTCTTGAGTCTTGGGATTACAGGTGTGTGCCACCACACCTGTACTGAACACGAATGCACTTTTCCCTTGCCGTTATTCCTTAAAGAATACACGTAGCAATTAATTACATTGCATTTACACTGTGATAGGGGTTAGAACCTGGGATGATGGACGGAGTAAGGGAAGACATGAAATATGCAATTATATCATTTCACATAAGGGACTTGAATACTCTGTGGATTTGCATCCATGGGCCGGGGTGGGCGGGGGAGGCTAGAAATAATCTCCTGCAAATACCATGCTGTTATTTAACTCACTATTGGAGTGGGGATGCAGTTCAGTGACAGAATGCTTGCTTAGCATGTATGACACCCTGAGTTCCAGCCCCAGAACCCCTCCCCCCAAAAATAAAACAACCAAGCAGCATGCAAAAAATTCCAAAGGGTTCATCAATCTAAATTTTATTTTTAATGCCAAGATACATATTTAACTTGTCAAATACTTATCACTTTAAATCTGTTGGCAAATCATATGTTTCCCAATGTAACTAATTTAAAATCAACTGAACAGCACATGATTCTCCAAGATGACCAAGTTGAAATAAATATTTGTGTGTGTGTGTGGAGGTTGCCCACGGTTTGCTATGGTAAGAGGATAGGACTCAGCCATGACATACCTTCTCCCCTTCTGCCACCTCAGAACCCCTCGCTTGCCATGCAGATACTGTGGGAGGACAATGGCTGCGTCTCTCCACCTCACGCTCTACCAGAATGCCACCCCTAAGGCCCTTGACTTGGAAAATGTGGGCTTGCCACCAATGCCAACTGTGGCTGGTAAAATCCCCAAAAGAATGTGACAGGCGGATGTGCAGGGGGGTGGAGGGGTGAGGGGCTGAGAGAATGGGAGACTGAGCTGAGTCACCCTGCCTCCCTGCCTCCCTGCCTCGGAACCACTCCAGGGACGTGGGAGCCAGGAAATGGTTGGCAGCTTCTTTAGAAGTGGAAGCTCCCATTTTCAAGTTTCAAATGGCCACACACACTCCAGAGAACCTGGTGCCTGGTCCACTTACGTCTTCGGACTGCAGCTGCTTGGTGGCCCTATTCAAGGTTACATGCAGCCTACCAGAACCCGATCTTCTTGCCACGGCTGATGGGCGGGCATAGCCGCCCCATCATGCTTCCTGTGGTGTTAGCCCGAAACCCAGGTGCCCCACCATCCCTGGCTTTTGTGTGTTGGTTGCTTACCCACTTGGTGACTATATTAGTGCTATTTCATCACTGTGATCGGATACCTGACAGAAACTACTTGGGGAGGAAGGATTGATTTGGTTCACAGCTTCAGAAGGTGCAGTCTGTGCTTACTTGTTTCTGTGGGTTTGGGCCAAGCATTGTAGCAGTGGGAGTGTGTGGCAGACAGAGGCAATTACGGTCTCTTGACAGACTGGATACAGAGATGGGGAGGAAATACCCACTCCCAAGTACTCGTCCTGCTTCCTCTAATCAGCCCCTTTTCCTGAACCACTGCCAGCAGCCGGGGTCTAAAGGCAGAACACATGAGCCTGTGGGTGCTTGTCATATTCAAACCATAATAGCGACCATCCATGCTCTCCTTTGGCCTAATTACCAGAAACCCAATTGCATTCAGGTTAGTATCAGGTTTGTATCATCACCACCAAAACCTTACCCAAAGCTTTGGCAATTAGGGAGGTCTGGTAGCATGGTTTTGAGTGTGTGGGTGGTTTCCCAGGGATTCCTGGAAATTGTTTTGATTTTGTGATTACAACACTATCTTCCTTCTCTTACCGAGGCTTCATCTTTCTACTTGGAATACAAACAAAAGACAGGAGTAGAGCGGCCATCTTGAGACCATGAGGAAAAATAAAATGATGGTAAAGCAGAAAGATAACTAATGTCTAGAATGGCATGTCTGGGAGGCCAAGTCTGCTCATAACCTTTGGAAGTCGAGGGCAGGAAATGAAAGTGAACACACTTAGATAAAATACCTTGACAGCCTTCCTCATTATGGCAGGGTTTTGAAAAACATGTCAAAGCCCGAAGACATGGCTCAGCAGTTGAATGACTGGCCTTCTCGGTAGTATAAAAAAAAAAAGAGAGAGAGAGAGAGATTCCTTGTCTCAAAGAAAGGTGTTGTCCTCTGGCCTCCATGTATGTGCTATGACACACCTGAGCCCAGGCACACAAACACAGAATAACAATTTTTAAAAGTATTGAACAAAAAAAAAAAAAA